>DWPA01000370.1:0-26518 GCA_018251375.1 Calpodes ethlius
TTGTAATGTAATTGAATTTCTACATTTTTAACTCAGACAATCAAATTTACAATGTTTTTCTTGTTTCTTTAGGGCTCCAAAGAACAGTTTTTCTCACAAAAAAAGGAACATGAAAAAAAAAATAAAAAAATAATCGGACTGAGATTTGAACACGGGTTTTCTGCGTTTTGAGTCGCCACATTCCCGACCGAGCTATTCTGACTTTGACAGTTACGGTGAAATTTAGCATTGTATTCTAATGATATTGTAGAAGGTTTTTAATTCAATGAAAACACGGTCAAAACGACATTTTCTGAAAATAAAACCTAGCTAGATCGATTTATCGCGTCCGGAACCTCCTAAATACGAATTTTCAAAAAAATCGTTGGAGCCGTTTCCGAGATCGTTGATATATATATACAAAAATTGCTCGTTTAAAGATATTAGATAGATTTATACTATCCTCTGCCAGATAACGTTATTAATGATATCGTTCGTATAAGCTTAATTTTAATATAATATGTTACCCACTTGAGGGACTAAGTTAAGAGCAACCATAAGTTGGTGTCTGCAGGATGGCAGTACTGTCGTAACTATTTAGTTTTCATAAAACACGTCTAAATAATGTTTATAAAATGTAGCTTTTACGCTATACCTTACGGTATACGGTACAGTTATGTTATATTACTATGATGAAGATTAAGGTTGACATTTGATACAAAATTTCTACTTCTTCCGTACTTATAGCACGATAATGTAAACTACACAGTAGCCGGTCCTCACTACCTATGTCGAGAACGTTACGCGGTATCTTTCAGCCTTTATACTATAACGCGGGCTTGGCGTTCACGGGCTCGTACTCTATTCGATATATAAATTATATATATTTTGGTAACAATTTGATATTCAATTGCATTGCCCCTCGCTTTTTGAACAACTAACTGCCGAACAACATGAAACATGTTTTCATTTTCAGCTACAATGAAAGTCGCCGAACGAGCCACTCAGAGACGTTTTCATTTCCATAAATCCAACCATCCCTGTGCGGTCCACGAGTGCATCTGCCGACCTATACAGCATTTTTTAGTATTCAAAGAAACTGTTCGCATTTTATGTATTTTTGCGCAGATTTTCCGTTTGGCCAGTTATTTCCGCAGCCACTCCGCTATGTATGAAAAGACTAGGAAACAAAACCCCGCTAACTACAGCTTAAAAATGTAAAAGGTTCTATACCGAGCCACAGCCTTTTTATGCGAGGCAGAAGTTAGAACGTTAACGTGAAATCACTTCTGGATTCATGTCGGAAACTTTTTGTTTGAGAGGAACCTCACGGCCGGAATCCTTCCGCCGGCGTGCAAACTAGCGCGCACACACACACACACACACACCCAGGTGCATGCTCACAACAACAACTGTTCTCCACGACTCCTTCGAAGCAAGGTCCCCTCAGTGATGTTTGTGAACACTATTGTAAATAAATATGTTTTTACTCGAGAGGTCCAAGTAGTCTTATAAAAAGGTAATCGTTAAAAATAGTTTAAAATAAAGAAGGCATTAAATTTAATGTTTTGTTGCATTTTAATAAAATGAAATAGAACACACGATACGCTGACTGAAGCGCGGATGTATTTGAAAATATGAAGCACTTATCATAGAAATAATTGCAAAGAGCAGAGGTTCTCTCGCACCACATTCGAGTTTTAATTACTGTGTTACGGGTCACCGCGTCTCAATGGCGGATCGAGATTCTCATCGCGGAGGTAAGGGCCTTGGGAACCGGGACGGGCATGATAATAAGTGAGGCCCCTTTATAAAATATGTGGGCGCGATTACGCCGACGGTTGTTCGTAATCATAACCATCGCTCGCTAACTTGGTATTATGACCGGGGATTTATTCGTAACACGACTTGGTCAGCGGAACCGTAGTGCCGACCGGTTCTTTACTGCCGCTCGGGCTCTCGTGGTCGATCTGAGGTGATCGACAAACTATGGTAACCTATCGCTGTCACTAGTGCCGAATATGTTCAAACCAAGTACGAAGAGCCCTTGTCAGTAAGACAAGTTATCTAATGATTTAATCTATGTGCATAAATAATGATATTTATAAAAGTAATAGTAAATCTTATAAACCTTTGATACTTTAGTTGGCCACTGATCAGGTGGCATAAAATGTAAGTATCTACCGTGTCACGTAGATTATTTGGAGTAACAATACAACCGAACAGATTCGCGGACTCAAATGCATTGTCCCGACGCTCGTAACTTACGTCTTTACCTAAATCATTTCCTGCAAACTACGTCTTCAGTCCGGAGACTACGAAATACCTGCTGGAACGAGCTACCTTTGTACTATTTTTCAGGATCTGGTAATTCTCAAAATGTACGTTTCACAGTCAAAGATTCTTACAACCAAAGAGATTCATGTACCCAACTGACTCTTTAGAATGATTAATAATTACTTAACCTAAGAAAAGTGGCCAAATAGTTAAATTCCCGGTACATAATCTACAACAAACCGAATCACTACAAATTGGTCTAAACAAACCATTGCATAATCTAAGACCGTCGAATTGGCATTTATCCAAATCATTGCAAAATCTTGGAGATTCAAATTGGCCTCCGTCCAAATCATTTATTAATCTCGGTAATGTCTGACGGTCTCTCCGAGTCGAACCTTCAAGGTGAACGTTTAATCAGCCGCAAGCTTGCACTAACATCTTTGGAACTAAAGAGAGGACCTTCCAAATAATTACACGAAAGGTGAGTCTCCGTTTGCAGCGCGTACACCTTGGAGGGCGACAAGTCGCCGACAGGGTCTCACGTTTACAAAGTTCAATTCTCCAGGTAGTCAGGACATGGGCGGTGGGGCGCCATTAGTCAAGATAGTCCGCACTGTTGTAGATGGCGGATACGGCACGCCCGCGGCGCCGAGCGTGCAGGATGGTGCAGTCGAAGCAAAAAGACTCGAGCACAGCCTCTTGAGTGCCTCCGTTAATTAAAGTGTAGATTACGAGAGTTGGCGATTTGTAAAGCTTCGCGTGCGAGGATGCTGTCTCCAGCACACGTTGTTCATTATATTTACTCTTCATTTAGCGGAGAACATTGCATTACTGAGTTCCGTCAGTTTAGGTTAGGGCTTTTGTTGCCGCGGATATTGTATCTGCTGGTATGCACTCCTTGAGGTTAATTGGATCGGTAGATGCTCTCTAACCTTTGTACACTCGCACGTCGACTGGAATTCCTTGAGTCAAAAATGTCATGAAAACAAATAGAACATGTTACAAACACCTCGTACCTCTAGGCGTGGAAATAATAAAATAGAAGACCTAATGTTAACTGGGAGAATTTTCTCCTGTATAGCATTGATCACCACGAGGTAAGATAAGTAACTCACGTTTATTCAGATATTTTTTTAATATAATACATACGTCATTGATGATACGTGTGATTGTTTCTGAATTAATTTGAAGCAAATGTTATATTACATTGAACTGGTTATTCTATTCCACTGTTTTTTTTACACCCATAAAAAATTATACCCATCCGTCCTATATGTACCGTTAAGTGTAAATAGTTATAAAATGGTAAGGTTGTAACATTGGTAAGATTCCACGACGTCATGATGGTGGTAGGACTTAGTAAAATATAAACAAAAGGAAGACAACACGAGGCACAGCGTATTACCGAAGTCCATTCGGTTGACACATAAAGTAGTCCTCCAATAAGCGGTGCGGGTGGCGGCGGTAGAGGTCGATCGGCAGCACAGCTGCAGCCGCCGTAACTGCACCGTTCGCTCCACTCGTTCTGTTTATTAAGGTATTCCAGCTGCTTGTAAATTCCAGCGCGCCAGGGTTCAACGCCGTCGCACCTGGTACATCCGTATCGATATTCTGTACGATAATCATTAAGTTTTAAATATATGACTATATCTGTTTGCTTCCGTTTATTGGAAATTGTTTGACATTATAACACGTACAAAACTTTACTTTAAATGTATGTGTTATTTACCTTTTCATTTTCTCCTTTAAACTTAATACTACCGAACTCACCCGATTACATTGATGCCGGATAACTGTGATGAAAATCGTTTTCATCGGAAACGTATCCTATTGTACTAAATTCACATACAATCTATTGAATCACTATGTATCTTCATGGAATGACAATTGGTCAACATCTTTTTTAACATTTTAATAGGATGCATTAAAATATGTAGTCTGTGTGCTACTGACTACTGACGACATTTCCCCGTGCGCCATCCCGGGACCAACAATCGGCTTATGGTGGATTTTCGAACGAATTACCGTAAGTTTCTTTGTACGCTCACCACACAAGTGCATTATCAGCCGAAATAAAGCTACTACGTAGGATAAGTTGGTAGATGTAATTCAACTTGCCAGGTTTAATCCAAACATTAATTTAGTAGCATGTTAAGTTAAATAAAAAGTAACAAATATTAATTTCCTGTGTTAGCTCCGACGTGCAATTGGAAATAAGTTTCTTACGTTCACACTCATATATTATTCGATATATACATTTTCAATTTTGGATATTTTAATTCTCTAAACGAAAAAGCATTACATAGTAAACTGCAACTAGCTTCTGAAATAATCCGGTACTAACTAATTTGTGGTTTTGTCTCCGGTTATTTCAAGTTTCCGCCAGAGACAATAGACGATGTCTTCCACTTCATTGTACCGCAAGCCGTTGAAGAACTTCGTTTTAAAAATCAGTTAAGTGCGATTAAGACTCGCACTCGAAGGATTTAGGACCACCGCACAATGTTGGAACATTAAACCTGTATGAATATTTTTAAAAATTGCTCAGTAAAAAACGAAATACAAGATGTCGATGAATACGTATTCGTACGACGCCAACCTTCACTTTGAGGACGAGGTCAGTCTAATAAAGAATTAAGTATACGAATAACATTATACACAGACTAATTTCTGAATAATAATTGAATTCCTAAAACCATTATGCACGACAATTGAAGCACTTGTTTAAGTAAAAAACGATTTAAAACTCGTTACTTTTATTTTAATTTAAAAGTGGTTACATGCGGATGTCGAGAACCATCATGTCGACGTTACCACATGAATGGAGCTCGCCGGGGTACCTACGGCATGTTCACATGCGGAAATATACATAAATCTATTCAATGTTCGTTGAGCCGTGACATTTTATATGTACGACATACAATATATTAAAATGTGACGACGCGCGCGGAACAATGCAAGACACACCGACGGCACACATCACGCTGCGTCACAAATATCGCAGTCGTCGAGATATTTCTGTTGTTGGAACGACATTTTTGTTTCCTGTTCACTGACGAGACACAACGGCGAAACAAAAGAGACAAGAATCAAGTTAAGGAGTGCAAAAAGCCCCGGCCCGGATTGAATGTCGCGGCGCGGTGCGAGCGTGGGGCGCGGGGGGCGCGGGTCGCGGGAACTGGGACACCGGGGACGGGTAGGGTTGTCAGTCGCAGGTTACGATTACACTAAAGACAAGTTACATTATTATTGGTAATTATTTCCAAAGGTCATTATAAGTATTTTTTATGATTTTGAATGTTATTATATACTATACATAACCAATGCCTCAAGGTCGCTGCGAAACAACTTCGAAATAATGACGCTTCCTACTTCGTTACGTTTGATATGTTACTGAGTGCAACGAATTCTTTGATTCTTTAGTGATCCATTACAATAGTTGTAAGTCGAGCATGTGTGGTAGAGGTGCCACCCGGCGCGGGTGACACCAAATTGTATCTTCTGTGATTTTGTTATCGTCGGTAGTTTGGTATGACACTGAGAGTCGAAAATGGCATAGAATAAAAAAAAAAAAAATCCGTCATAAATAATTTAAAAGCTGTATATTTTTGTTTATTTAGCGTATGCAATTATATTCTGAAAAATAAACGTTTCTAAATAAAATAGAAATGGGTTGCTACTTTTTGATGTATGACAGATTTTAATGTTTAAATGTTCATCTCTAGTTTGCTCTCTCATACGCGAGGAAAGTAAAGTACCATAACTTAAGAGTGACAACCCTACAAGAAACTAGACACAGCCTCTGACATTGAATTAATATAGTATTTCTACAAACGTTTCTCTTACACCCATTGACCCACTGGTCGGCCTCGGAGCGCCGATGATGGAACCTTCCCACCACTATCCACTAAACGCCACTTCGGCTATACTTGAACCCCGTAAGTTTCACTGAATTTCCTCCTCCGTTTCAGCACGTACGTCCTCTCGAACAAAACGTATTCCACGCGTTGACGAACTATAATAATACTATCGCTTCTATTATGTGTCTCTAAACTTTAACATATTGAACATTTAATCTCCACATTATAATATTATTTATACTGTTATTATCGTCTTGCCGTGGAGTTTATCCGACTGGTGATAGTTTTCTAGTTTAAGCTACAGTCTAAAGTCTTAAGAAACTGTTTTTTTCCTTTTTTGGCGAGCAACATAGCGCTGAAGCCCTAAACGGCGCTTAAGTCAATAAGCTTCTATGAGCCCTAACCAATATTGTACGTCTGCGTGTTCGTCGGCTACTCACGTGGTAACGTCACCCAACCTGAACCTTCAAATCATTAAAAGTTATTCATCGCTGAAATAAAACATGAACAGCGCACAGCACAGTGCAGCGACACACGCCCTGCTCGTATCCCCGATGCAATATGAATACGGATACAAACAACACGAAGTCTCGGCGCGCGCCGTTCAGCTGTTTCATTTCAATAGCTACCCTCCAAGAGACTAACTTATTGTTTAATTTCAAAATGGAGTACGAATTTCGCTCGCTATTACTTGAACAAAGTTTTATTTCGCAAACAGAGCGTCGCTCGAGTTGCACTAACAATTTTATTTTCCAGTTCAAATAACTCGCTTAAATAAATGTAGTGAATTGTGCCGACGGTGAGACAATTTACGAAGCTCCAGCGGACGGCGAGCGGGACGGAGGGACGGAGGGACGGTGCAATCCGCCGGAGCACGAGACCTTTGTACACTAACATCGTTACATCATGTTGTAAAAAAAATTTGAATGTACTCGCGTTCAGTTTCGATAGGGTTGTATCTCTTAACTAAAATAGCACTGACGAATTAGTACTTATTTCGGAACAAGTTGAACTGAACAGCGAAATCACTAATTTACACGCTACTCGCTTGCATATTTACTTACGACCACGAATATTCCGTACAAATATTTGCCCTTGTCCTTGCAATCTGAAGAACTCCTGTAGGAAGCTCCTATTCTGTACTTTTACATCTATCTAAATACTGCTCGCTGCAGATACTTATAAAATCAAGAGCGCGCTGACGTTACTGGGTGACGTCACGCCTACGTACGCTCGTAGCGCCGCTGACGTCAATGTTGTAATCGTAGGCGTATTCGCAAGTCGGACCTCACCACCAAGTGACGCGGTGGCTCCTCTACACCTCTACGCCATCCGCGATTACAAACCACGGCCCACGGTACTGTAGGCGGCTTAATCGTGTATCGCCTATTACATAAACGATTAGTTCTTACGTCCTCAGGGTACTTAGGAACGAATAATATTAAACTAATATTGTTACTAACACCTAATACTAACTACTGTTCCTCCTAAAGTCTTATTCGGAGTTTGTCACAGATGTCGACGGGCGGTAAGGGATTGTTACACTTCAAGCTTGTCCATGATTATCTCATGGAATAAACACACAACTAGGTGAATGAACTCGGGTGAATTAAGTGTACGGCACCACCGTAACTGCCTATAATCACCACTGTGGTGGCAACCAGAAGTTAGTTATCGGGTTTACGAGACACGTCAAAAGCGTTTAGGTATGGTCGTGTCCACGTGGTCAAACGATCGCCGATGATCCGCTCACAGACAGACGGCGAAGCGTTGCGCACGTCGTCTCGCATAAATTTCGTTTCATATCTTCCAAGTAACATAATGAGTACTAACGCGTCATACCTTTAAGTCCAAGACATACATCTGCATCCATTAAACTTCTGACGTAATATTTAATATAATATTTTTATTCATTTTAACGTATTTAAACAATTATGTAATATTAAATTATTGTAATTTTAAATTATTTGATTAAATATACACTTAACAGAAGTAGCTAAGTACAACATGATTTCAGGGTAAAGCCCTTCTTCTGCCACTTGATTGTGTAGGTACATTTTGATATACATATTTTACGATTCCAGAAGTTTTGTGAAACAGTGGGCATACAGGCTATTCGAGATATATCACTTGGTAGAAAACAGAAGAGTTTTACTATTTCTGAAACCACGAACATAATTGAAAAGTATGTTAGAGTTTAGTTCTTTTAACGACTTTCGACTTCTAATTCCAGTTAGACAGTAACCGCTCCAATGGAAATCATACATGAGCAGCAACGTGGTGCACATCACTGACCAACACACGAACTACAGAGTCTGTAAGCTGGTGGGTCTATTTTCAAAATTATTGTGATTCATGTTTCCTAATCGTATCGTACACGTAGAAATGATACAATGCAGGGGCCGGGCACTGGGCAGGTCACGATGCGGTGCGCACAATACGCAACACAATAAACAAATGATGTTTCCCCGCAGCGCGCGGTACACAATGGCTACAAATCCTCACACAGAATACATGTCAATAGGAATAGCAGCTTCTCTCGTGCAGTGCACAGATTAGAATCCGGCGTCTGGACAATGCTGCGAGGAAACTAATGTGCAGGCGGCGGCCTCCGGACTGTGGATATTGTGTCGGACGGCGCCCGGCGGCCGGCGGCCGGATTACATCTAGTCTACGGCGCGTAAAGGTGGATTTAGACCCACGGCGGTCAGAGGAAAATCAGACCAATAGGAAATATATACATTATTTAGTTATGACTAAATCACATCGGAGTTAACTCATTTCTAACTATGCATTACTTAACTACATATATATTAAACATTTAAGATTAAAATTTGGTATTTTTCTGTTTCTACCCAATATTTCCTGCAGATTTATGTACAAATAACCCCACTCTTTAATAATGCTTCTCTTAAAAAGTTTGAAAGTAGGGAGCGTAATAAAAACACACATAGAATCTTTGTAGAACACTGATCAGCTACAACTGGCAAAATTTCATGTTATGAGAACATTCAACTAGTTAAAATAAACAGATCATATTATTTAACCTGTAGTACCCGCGACTCTCCCGCTTGGTACTTGAGAAATGATCGTCATCATAGTAATCGATTTATCTTTAATAAATCACCCAGTTATTGAGTCCAGTTATCCTGTTGTCATTTACAAAGTCACTTAATTTCTTCAGGTAATGTTTTTTATTATAGACTTAAATATCAATATGACGTATACAGAACTAGGATCAAGGTCTCAAGTCGTAAATCCGACCCACCGTTACAATGAGAGCAGGGATTAAAAAAAAATAATAAAATCTAAGTATTATAAGGGACATATTTATATACTTAGTGATCGCTCGTGTGCATTTAGCTCTCACCAGATTGTGCGGTGGGGCTCGACGCAACTGCTTCCATATTTTTTCTTAGAATTAATTCGATATTTTATTTATAACCACGTATTACATGCATTTCTTTATTGACACAATTTAGTTTCTCTTTTGTGCTTATTTAAAGGTTAAGTAATGTTTCACTACCTTCCAAAAGTCGGGACATTCTAACATAAATTATTGCACATTCTTATCTTGACACAGAATAATTTATGTAATTGTACTATCTCCTCGAGTTATTAACGATTTATTTACTTTCAAAATAAAGAGAAATGACAATTCCTTTTTTTGCTCCTTAAATACATGTGTGTGGTTTGCATCGATTCAAACAGTTAATCTGAAGTATTTACATAATCCGTTAACATAAAGCAAACTCCGACAGAGTGTTAACTCTATTCTGAGTTCTAGTTAAAAACGTTTTTTCCAGAGCCTGGGTGTCGAACAGTACTAACGCTGCGGTCAGAGGTTCCCAAATTTTGAGCCGGACAGCAAAGTGGTATCGAGGGCAATACGTAGGCATGCCGTGAGGCGTGTAGTTTCTTTTGTCGAAAAACTAAGCTTGATACTTGTAGCAAAAAATCTATTTGGATAGGAGACTATTTTCACGTCCAACTTATACCACTTGACAAAGAAATCGCATAAAATTGTATCTTACCTTAACGCTATCATCAACGCCATCAACACCCTACTCTGGAATAACATTAAGTAGCCACGCATTTCTCACAATATACTTCCCGCACTCTTCTATAAATTAGCTTCCTTGTAGTGTTAATTTCGCAAAATGGTCTATAAATCGCCCTGTCCAAAACGCTAACTGATGGAAGCTGAAGGAACCGGCCGGTTCATCAATTTGCGTGGTTAACTTTGACGTTCAGGTAAATGGTATCTTAATCGCTGACTATCTAATAGATACAGCAAGGCGGTGCAAACAGTCACTCTGATCCACCCAATCACTAAATAAGGGTTCTCATAAATATCAGGAGTCATATTTATGGATTTATGGATTCATCGGCATAGTATTACGAAATTGCGGAAAAGACAAGAGCACCGCGACAAAATGCAAAAACTGTAAAAGTGCCGCGATTCTAAAAAGATTGAGAAACCTTGACTTATGTAGATAGTTCTTTGCCTAAGGCAAACGGCACCGGCCAGCGAGCAAACACGTCGGTCCAGGCTCACAGGGAGTGCTTAGCTTTTTCATTAGCAGCCAAAAGTCGCTGCTCCGCCGCTCTCGAATTTACAAATTAACGAGAATCTCCTCAAACATTGTTGATTATTTAAGGACCACAGCGCTGAACGGTTTTACTGGTGAGTTGTTTAAGGTTAGACTTACAAGTACCGTGTCCTTGGCAAATGTTTATGTACGTACTGTTGCAGTATTCTCTTGACGATATCTGATGCAATAGCACCTGGACGATACTGAATAAGAATAAACTTTAACCTTGAGACTGAACTATAACAGATACATATTGAGATAAATTTAGCACACCTTAACTATTAACTAAATTACCCCCCGCTACGGCCTTCATCATTCTTGAGACCAATGCAACTTATCCTGCTCGTGGTGCATCCTGCTGAATAACGGACGAAGCTTTGGTGTGAGGTTCTCCCTATTTGAAGTCGTTGGGCTCTGTACCACCCTGCTTAACTCCATAAATACTCACACGAGGGGTACACGACGAACATTCACATTACTGAAATACATCACTAGATTAACGTTTACACGACATGTACACCTGCAGGGCTGTACACGCGACAACGACACGGAAGTAGCCCGAGGATAGAACAAGGAGTACAATAACAGTTTTCTCTTCAAGGGAATACAGAGGGTGAGAAGCTGAGGAAACTAGGAACAGGAATAAATTTGTTTATCAGCCAAGCGCACCTATAAGTAATTCGAATGGCTCGTGAACCGCGGGCGTCGTAAAGTGTTCTTAAGTTTTAACACGAAGCATAAAAAGCTGAAGCTCGGCGAGTTCCCGGCGCTGTAACTTCTTCTCTAGTAGTTTTACCTGAAAACAAAGTTTACACTGTAAACTTTTAGAGGTATGCAAATTACAGGAGCCGATGCTTCCTCGAGTTAAGGGGAAGCGCAAAAAGTGCCTCCTCCTTCATTAGAAGCCACTAGCTTTTACTCGTTTTACCACAAGTTTCCGCTCGTGATACCGCCGAGCCATTCCCTATATTGGAGTTAACACTTTAGAGCAGGTTGCATCGCTTCAATACATAATATCGATGAGACGTGATCAAGCTGAACGGGCATTCGATCGTATCTAATTTCTCTTGCGACTAGCGAGCTAAGGTGAGCACCTCAGGGGTGGTGCGGGGCGGGGTCGCGGCGGAAGGGGAGAGAATGAATTTTAAAGTAGCTTCACCCCGAGCGCATACATCGTGTTTATTGATGTAACTGTTTGGTTTACTGGAGAAACATGTCGAGGGATTGCAGTAACCCATTAGCGGGCCATTGTGGCCCCTCCTTGCAACTGACGGGGTTTAAAGATAATTTTGCTTCATAAAAGCGACCAATCATTTTGTTGTAAACATTTTTTATCAGATTATTTTTCAATATACCCGAATAAAACAAAAATGTTACTCTTTTGTATACACGTGTCCATTTATCCATCAGTGTTTGGATGTTCACTACTGGTCATAGGCTTTCCTTAACTTGCGCACGCAGGCGGGACCGAAGCCCTCTGAATTCAGCGGGACCACGCTATCTTCTTCAAGCCGTAGGTCCACCTGGTCAGGGTCGGCTTGTAGACTTACCAACTAAAATAAACATATTTTTCCCCAGCTAGAAGCCTACCTAACGAAAAACATCGATATCCTATAAAACATCATATTCTAAGAGTTGACAAGCAAAATTCCTCACATGGGTGCCCGCTTCAATCACATCACTCGTCACTAGTTTTTTTAGATTCCTACCTGAAGACAGACTTCTTCATATAATTTTATTCGGAATTGCAATGTTTTTTCATAAGTATAAGTAATAATTGAGTTTTAATAATGACTTGCGGTACTACTAACGCAGTTTGATAACTTAATCGGTACAAATAGTCTATTTTGTCTATTAATAAAGTTCAGGCAATGAAAACGCGTAATGCCCAGTCATCCCCCTCCACGAAATATTCTCTCTCCTTCCTCTATATGTCTGTGACTCTTTCTATTTAATATCGAATTATTCCTTTGATAAAATATATTATATTTTTGGTATCAATTAATGGTGATATTTTTTTTATTGAGAGATAAGTTATTAAATGAATATGCCGTTATTAAATAATACATTGCAAGGTGCGAGGTGCGACGCGAGGAGAGACCACTTTTGCTGCAGACATTCGCCTCGATACATAAAGCGGGAGCTTTGTATGAAGGTTTATGGCATGTTTTAAATATCGAAATCGATAAGTAGATAATCAAATTAAATGGCTTCCCTCCATAAAAAACACAACCATCGCTGCCTTCCACTTGGTGGAGACGGACAGTACAGAAGTGCAAGCTCACGTGACACACATAATACACGGAGGATCCCCTGACGCGACTGTCAGTTGAGCTACAGCTGTTAGTTCAAACCAACGTACCTCCCCATGGACCTGCGAGTCAACAATCAGTCACAACAATATCGTCCGTTCACTCAAATAAAAGTCACAAAGCATTGTGCCGCGAAAATAGTGGAACATGGGATTCGTACACTGGTATGTATAATATTCTTATCTGTAGGCGTGTGAGGAATTTAAGACGTCCATAAAATTTAAAATGATAAGGAGCCAGTTAGTTACTGTTATATCGTCATGGCATTAAACTAGAGTGATGCGAATTATAGTTATTTAAATAATGTAAACTGACAGTCACAAGAGAACTTTACAACACCATAACAATAATGAAAATAGTTTCCTTAACTTCAGCCGGTGAACTGCTCCGGGCCGCAGTCCGCACTCAATTCACCGGACAATCCCATTACCTTTGCTTTTATGCACATCATAATCTTTTCACACTCTATCCCCCGGAGACGAGAAACATACTTGTCGTCGCCATCCTCGTCCTGTTGCTAATACTCCAACCTTAAAAAAATTGGGATTTCCATCATTGAAATGTTCCTACGTTTCGGATAATTGAACGCATTACATTCTCTATTCAGTTGTATTGCCAATACAACGTCATGACTGTTTCAAGCAACATAAAAACTGCAGAACAATGTCCCGTTTCGTGGCATTATATTCAGAACATTAGAGCGATGTTATTACGGCGCGCGGCGCAGCCACCACAATGGCGCAGTAAACAAACGAGGACGCCACGAACTAGCCGGTGTATTGTCCGAGCTTCGTTCCGGCAGATAGAATCAGGCGGAGCGCCGCGCCACTAACTACATCACATACAGAACTGACTTCGTGCAGCGACTGAACTGTGGACGTTCCCCTACACCTGGCTGCTTGTTATCTGCCAACGAAATACGTGTTCGTCGTCTTCACATTCGTCACTAAGAATTAATCTCTATTGTAAAGCAATACCTCGTGGTCTCTCGGTACCTAATATATAAAGAAATAGAATCAGATAGGAATAAAAAATATTGTGACCCTATTTTGGGATCACTTTTTTAGGATCAGACCGGCATAACTCATAAAGAAGGGATCGGTTGTTTGTACTTTGTTGTGTCTTTTGAGGCTGTAATGTCGTCGTAGAAAATTTAAAACCTTCATATCGCGGAGTAACATCGTACAGGTTCATTAGTCTAGTCCATTAGACGAAACTGCATTATTTGCATTGTTTCTTTACTCGCTCGGTCTCGCTGTATGAAATGACGCTCTCTAGATTGCGATAAAATATTTTAAATTGTGGTTTAGATAAGCAAGCAAAATTTTATTGTTTATTTTTACTCTAAATATGCAAATAAAAGTACATACTGTCGCGTTAATCTCATACGAATCTTCTCAACCTATTTTATTTGATGATTTTTTGTACTCCGTGTATAATTTGGTCCATATACGAACATAATTTTGTTTCCAGTAGGCGTCGGTGTTGTCGACACACTGTGGGATCAGCCAAACTGTAAGAGATATTGAAATCAAATAAGAAAAATTATTTTATTTCGTTATTCGTTTGGTGACAGGACGCTACAGCTAAAGTTATTGAATGTAGCGGGCATTTATCATATATATGTATAAAGAAATAAAGGATCAACCAACTCGTCATAAACATTGAAATGTTGCAGAGTAGCGTCTGCCATGTCAGCTAGTTTGTATAAATATGTATAGCTATACAAGTAGTATAGTTATACACAGTATAGTTTATGGAATCCATTACTCGGCTACGAGCGGTGTTGTGTTTTACTAATTAAAATGTTTTTCTAATCGTGCGGCTCGGACATCGGATCGATGATGCGATTTAACTTGGCTAATTGTAACATGATCCCGCTTACGGAAATTGCTCTGATTGCAATTCTGATTTAAGTGGCTTTCACCTGAGTGGACTATAGTTAGATCTATTCAGGCATTGCCGGGTGGATTTACCGAGGATTTAGTGAATCACAAACTTCGTTGTCCCGTCACTCACCACTGAAATGTTACGTCGACACAAGTTTCACGTAATACACGTGTCACAGACTACAACTGATACCGATATTTAAATATGTATGAATTAATTACATTTAAACGAAGTGTTGCACATGTATTACGATATGAAATTTAATTACAATGTTAACATGTACGTATGAAGTTGATATTTTTCAAATTATGAAAAGAAATATTTTGTACGCATGTTTGATTGTATTCTAGTACCGATTTAAAGACAAGCTTCAAAAGAATTACAATCCTGTTTAAATTCCTATCTCCGTACAGTTTGTAGATTTCTTCGTCCATTAATTCTCCTTTCATATATATCTTTTTTTTGCTCTCGCTCGTTCTTTAACGTTTACTTCTTTTCAATCAAATGTTAGCGAACACCTGGCAGACACTTCATCGATTCGTCTTCGTAACGTTTTTGGCCCTTAACGGTCCCGGGCGCGTGGTTCCTCGAAGGCCCAGGACTTTTATACATTCAGTTATCTCAATGCCCGGACTCAAGGTAATTAATAATTATAACACAAACATATACTTCGGAGTTAATTTTTCACCAGCTGTGAATGAACTCGCTAAAAATAGCTATAGACCTCAAAAAAACATGCAAGACATGCAAAATGAATAACATTTGTATAAACGCAAATAATGAGCTTAGAGTAGACACTCCTAAATATGGTTAATATTAATAAATGTAGCATATTTTCAAATATACTCACTCCCTTCAGGCAGTCCTGCCTTGTCTTATAGTTTTAAAATTATTCTGATATTTAGATTAGTCTGTTATGAGTCTGAGCTATAACTTAAATAAATACCTTTTACAGCCCCGTGCCTACAGTCCCGGGACTGACCGTGGGTCTCGCGCTCCGGAACTTTAAAATTGTCAATTGTCCCCAAACCTTTGTCGCCGGCGCGCGGCGGCGAGCGCGCGACCTGTTTGCTTAGCGAGCAAATTTATTTTTCGATGCTCGATGAGTTTTCACGTACTCCTTTAATTCGTTATTTATTTTAACGAATTAACAATTCACCGCGTGTTTATTTTAAAGGTAATTGTTTTTGGAACGATCCGCTCTGTTATTGACGGAATCGTATGTTTGCATTGATAGCACGCCGTGCCGCCGTGCGTGCCGCCATCGCTTGTATTGTAACGGCTGGTCGGGGCTGTGATAGACTGTATGGTGCCGCAACAACTTGGAACAATTATATTCATTACATTAATATGATATCCATAGTTTAAATAAATAAAGACATGAAACCTCAAGATCTTGAATTTTTCAAATCTATTTATATATGTTAGTTACACAATTTAACTCACGAATGACTGAACCGATTTGGCTGAAAATTGGCGGCGTGGTAGTTTGAGGAGATAGAGAACGGACATAGGACACTTTTTACCCGTTCGACCGCGTTCCTGAATACATGAGATAAAACATCAAACAGAATACAATTCATACATACATACATACATAAAATGTAGTATAACGAAAACGCACCTGACACTAACAAAACGCAAATGACAGCTAAACATAATTTGGTCTACGGTTACGTATGGTTGAAATGTGATAACGAATAAAACATTGCGAATTCAAGGACATGAGGAAGAACACGACATTGCCTCAATGTTTAAATTAAATGAAAAAAATTAAAATGTTATTATTAAATTAAATTTATTGATTTATTGCTTATTATACTTAAAATAATAGTATTTATACAAATTTTATGGGAAAATTTGTATTTTCCCATA
This sequence comes from Calpodes ethlius, assembly GCA_018251375.1. Lineage (NCBI taxonomy): Eukaryota > Metazoa > Arthropoda > Insecta > Lepidoptera > Hesperiidae > Calpodes > Calpodes ethlius. The sequence goes on from DWPA01000370.1 coordinate 16,792, forward strand.
AAAAATGAAGGTAATAAAATCTAAAATCTGCTTGTTTCTTGCCTCTAAAACGGAACAAAGTTCGCCGAGTCACCTAGATATACATATGTATATAAAATAGAATAATTAAATAATAATGAATTAAACACCGCAAAATAAATACAGAGACTAATGTAATTGTAAAGATTATTTAAAAATGTAGAAATGTCCGAAGTGTACTTCATATAATCCTCTCCCAATTAATTGACTCTCGTCGAAATTGGGACGGTGAAGCTTAACGTGTACATCACAAACTTATTCTGCGGCCGCACTCCCCAGCCCACTAAAATTGTTGAAAGACTTTCGTCGAAACGAAACGAAACGAAAAAATAATACATCCCCTCTCTATCTATCTATTGCGAATTACTGATATCTCGTGCTCAGCGTATGTGGGCAATGGTGCGGACGGATGGACCGCCATGGCGAATCCAGTCCGCTTTGACTATGGAATGGTAAAAATGTCATTAATTGATTTTATTTATAAACTGTTTAAAAATTTAATCGATGAAGCTCTAGCCGGTGGTCCTTCCTTCAATAGTGCACTCTCTAGCAATTCGACGGTCCATAAAACAAGAGCATTGAATAAATATTGCCACCAGCCTCTGGGCTAGGTAAGACTACGGAATGAGTTTTCAAAGCTGTTAATATTAACGCAAGGTAGCAGAAGGATTCGCCAACCGCTGGACTTGAATTATATAATACTATTAAGTTTATTTACAATAGTATAGTTTATTCAAGTAGGGGGTAGAATCCACGTATGATTCGTCCCAGAGGGTACCACTTTACTCATTTTTGTCGAGTAATAATTGCCTTGGGCGAATGTGTTCAGGTCTAAATGGCGTTATATTGGGGCGATCATCTGTCCTCAAGTGTAGAAATGCATCTATAACTAGCTTCGACTGGGACAAATTATTAACGATTATTAACTAAACGATTACTAATACTCACTAACAAGACACAAACTGTTATACTTATTATCACCTGATATCAGCAGGATTTACTAAGTAACTACAGTCTCTGTTTTAGTCTTATTTGAAGTACGCCACAGTGGTCGACGGGCGGCAGGGGACGGTGGGGCACAACAAGCTCGTTTGATATTCTTAACAGATAAAAATAGAACATGAACAGATAATCAAATCCACTTTACTAAAACTCCTTTAGCGTTTGTCCCGCGGCGCGACGCTTTCCTATTCATGGGCCAGTCGGCTTCGAGGACATGCATTTAAATTGCACCATTTAGTGTACATCGCTCCCAGTGGACGCTCTGTTTTTATTGTCTCATTGCTGGTTTGTTCTTGCAGATAAACAATACTTCCGTTAATTGGGAACGCATCGTTCTAATACAACGTATATGTCCCTTAAGCATTTCAACTTTCCGAGTAGCCACCCGGTGACGTGAACCAAAAACGCCAAAGATAACGGAGACGACGAGATGAAATGATATATCACCAAGCGCGACCGTCCAGGCATTTGCAGATGTCATTATTTCATGAGTTTCGGCGTATCAACTTTAAAGTGATATTTAATTAATTCCGCTTACATGTGTCCTTGTAATTGTAAATTTATGAACTCGTATGATACCATATAAAAATAATCATAGTGATTCTAAGATCAATGGAAAGTTACTCCAGTATCGATAACTTTAAAATCCCCCGGGATACCTTCCTTCCCTCCGCCATCCCGGTTCGTCCCGGCGGTACCAGGAAGCCATAAACCGCGTAATGGCCTAATGGTCGCAGTATATCACTTTTATCGCTGATACAGTTACTTGAAGTCGAAAGCGTAATTAGAGGTTACAGACTTATTCATGAAGTCTCGAACACTTTTGGCAGGAAGTTCGTCCGTACGGCTTGCCGCACCAGTCACACGGGAACAGTTGTCTGTCTGTGAAGTAAGGGAACGCGGGATTTCTTTTTATCAAAATATAAACTGTCATTTCTGTACCGAGTCTATGTTAACAGAAAATATATTTTTCCTAACATTAAAACAATGAATCTGTACTTGAATATCATGAGTGACGCGAAGGTTCGACTTCACTGTAATTTCAATTCACCGAGACTTACTATTCAAAGTCCACTTCTGGACTCGGGTCCCCTCGCACAATGTAAATAGGTATTTGGAAGGACCAAGCTGAAATTTAATAAGTACAATTATTTTTTAAAACATTGAAAATATACATTATGAAATGTGATCGTTCTATTTCCTACTGATGATTCTGTAGTCGACTTGGATCCTCACCCGGGACAGAGATTTATGTGAATTAAGTGACAGATAAACCTTTTGTTATGGGGTCTTGCGTGTTGGTTATGTGTTATTGCATGCGGATGAGAAATTCTAGTGCGATACGTGATACGATGTGTCAGTGTAAATTTATAATTGTGCCATTATTGAAAAACACAAAATAGTAAATCGCTTCTCTATTATAATCGCTACTCTATTACTAAAGCTTTAAAACAAATCATATCTGATATTTGTTTGTTTAATTTATTGATCGGTTACGTACTAACAGTTTTTATCCATACAGATAAACTAATACAGGTTAAATTGAACGTCACCGTAAATCAAATAGCATTTTGTAAAATTAATTGCGAATCAAAATCAATTCGGTCCACGGTCGGGTGGACGGCGGCGGCGGCGGCGCGGCGTGACGTGCATTGTGCGCGCTGACCGGCCGCGGCGGCGACGTGGAAATTGCTGGTTGCGCGCCCTATCACTATATTTAAATAATATAATGCCATGTGGACGTGTATTCTTGTATATATACTCGCAAAAATAATACACCACAAAAGGGTCTGCTCGTAAATGGGGACTGAATCCGGAACTCGTCGCCCGATATTATGCACGAGTCCGTATTATTACGTTGCATTGTTATAATTAAACAATTAACTATTATCACTCGCCGTATTTTAATAATGTTACATAATTATAAAAATTGATTGCTTTTTTTACTTTTGAGCGAGTTAAGTTTCACTTTTCCCTACTTCTCGCTTTTGTTGCAGGTACTCGTATTTATTTCAACCTTTATAATTTTTCGCACGGACTATATTTAATACGTCGACTTTAAAACAAAGAATTCGTATCAAGGTTGGAACAAACAGACACACAGAAGTACACGTCAAACTTATAACATCCATTTTTTCCGGCAAAAGTTAAAACAGAAGCAATCAACAACACTTCTATTCATAAATGTATCGAATAGGTTTTCGAAAGCGAAACGACAAGCGAGGGGAGTTCGTGGTAACTCATAAATTGGAGCACGAGCGTTTCGATCGTTCGGTGTGAAATAGACTAGTTTATTTGTACAAAAGTCACACAATCTATTTATGGTACTCACAAAAACTGTTTTAGTAGGTCAGTCGAACAAACAGTAAACATTTATTTTGTCATAAGCGTGAATAGTTTCTCAAAATAACTGGGATTTAAATTACTAGGTGGTGTAAATAACTCTTTTTAGTCCCTGACTTTTAGGGGAAACGAAAATTGTTTTATCATCACAACCCACGGCTCTCGTCCCACAACGTGGCAGGTCCAAGATGCAGGTTACGCGCGAAGGGGTTAGACGACAGACGTCACACTCGTTTGAGAACATCATGAGGAACTTTTAAGTGCACATCATTCCTCATTGAATCAAGTGAAAATTAACTTGTAATATGTACATTTGAAAATTGGAGGTGCGAGCAGAACTTGAACATGTCGCTACCACTAGGCTACTAATACTATTTTCTCTATTCTTAAGTCCTAGGTTGTCAAGGCTTGACACATGGCGGACAGAATTGATGATAATAAATATATCCCAATAAAAATAGTCTGTACAAATTTGAAACAAATACATTTAGTCTTTACCGTCGTATACGTAGAAATTGTAGCCGTAAACAAGTCAGAACGAGGCAGGTCGTGCCGTGTACCGCTTGTACACCGCTAGCAAATAGTTTTCCAATTTTCCAAATTTCATTGGAAACCGCTACGTGTCTCGAGCCACTCTCCGATACATATTTAGGGCAACGGGCGCTTCTTCATTGGCTGACACGGCACCGCTGCGGCGTGCGGCGTCAGTGGAGGCACGACTTTATGAAATTGTACTGCACGCTGTCTTATTGGGTGACTACGAAACTAACATGTCATTGTCGGCAATGGAATGTCGTCGACGATAATACTACACCTAATGTCGTAAAAAAACATAATACATGTGTTATGTACGCGGACAAACTTGCACGCGAGAGGGCGAGCTGTTAAAGTTTCGTTAACATTAACTTCAAGTATAAAACCGTCTTATAATTGAGGTGTCGATCAATGAAACATGTAATTTTTCTCGCTAATATCAGAAATGGCTTAACCGACCTGATTGCGGATTTGCTCATGAATTACTCCAAACTTTGAATAGCACTGAACTTTTGTAGCACTGAATGTTGTTTTATTTCAATTGGGTCGTGAATGAAAAAGGTATATAAATTGAATTAATTTCCATTAGACGTTTTAGAGTGTGGGCCGAGTGGGTATTCAATCAAGGTACAGTTTTTTTTCAAAGTGCAGTGAGGGCCGAAGTTATTTCAGAATATATTTTTATATGTTATGATATTTTTAACGGTATAATTGGCAGTGGAAGCCGCTGTCGAGTTAGCGATGCGCCGTGCGACTGGTGATGGCGAAGCGCTCGATGCACATTCCATGGAATTATTTTCCATTTAGCCACGAACCGCTCGCACGTTTCGCAATTGTTGTTTTTGCCGGCGCGGCGCCGCGCGCTCTCGAATTATTTACGCCAATCTCTCGGAACATTTGTGACACCGCTTATTGATAGCTGGCTTGCTGATGGATTATTTTACTGTTCCGGCCCACTTTTATTTTATGAATTTGAGCAAGAAATGTGTGTACGATTTGCGTAGTGTCAATGTTTTGGTCATTCCAATCCTCTGCAGTTTAGTTTCGATGGGCTCCGGTGTGAGAATAAACCAGCCCTGATTACTATTTTTTGTGTAAGGAGCATATTATTAATATTCATTCCTTAATAATATTTATAGATATATTTTATTCGTTACACACTGGATCAATCGCCAAACTGCTGAATCAACTGGAGGTTTCAGAGCCAATTGTTATTTTACTTTTCTCTTATTTATTTCTTGACCAGCGATGCACTGGTGATGCCCATCTATATATCCCACCATTAACATTATGTTCAGACATAAGGCCCTGAAGTTACAGATCAGTGGAGCCACTGAAAAAAAAGTTACCTTATTGTGGTATACGGCGGAAATACGAGAAGCTCATATATTTTAATATTGCAAACTTAACTAAAACATTTTGACTTCCCTCTAACCAGACCTAGTAATTGGAGCTATTATCAATACAACAACGACTGCCTACATCGCCGGCGGCTCGAGCCCGCCGCGTGCGGAACACAACATGTACCAGTATAACAATGTACGATCGCCTGACCTTATTTTGCTAACTATTATGGAAGTAGCAAACAGGCTCGAACGGGAGCGCCGCCCTACTATTTTAAGTAGCTACTGTTGCATTATTTATGAAATGGTTCAACTGGGACTAGAAAAGTTGGAATTAATACCAATTCTACTTATATGGGGCGACTGATGTGAGAAAGTGCGTTAACTAGCAGCATCTTACTGAATGAAGTAGATAAATATCTTCAAAAGACAGTATCGAACAGTTTGAAAAAATTAAAACTAAATTTGGTCACTGTCGAATTTAGGTTGTTGATGGACAATTTATCAATGTTTAACAGGTCGGGAGTCGTTAGTGTAATCGATCGCACGTGACCGCCCACGACTACCGTCTAAATTCTCATTGGTTGTTGTTGAAGGTAAGCGATTGTAATTAACAATAGTTACTGTACATTTTTGTTAACTCCGAGTCCTGGAACTAATCCTCAAAACTACGAGTATATTATTTTTGTTGATTTTCTTCTAATATGTATATAAAAAATATGTTTGGTTGTATGTCTTTTATAGAATTGTAAACGATACATTTAATCATGTGTTGATCTTACGCAAATTTGTTGGGAATGAGCCCACGGAGGTTTCTAAATTAGTGCAAGCAATTTTCATTCCAATTAACTTCATATATTTCCGTGGTAGCTCGTGTTGGCGTAACAACGCGCGCAGGGTTCCGATAGTTCTAAATAAAATTGGTCGCATGGATCGAACTTCTATTGCTGTGAAATTGTCATGTTGTGAAATCATTTTGATAGTATTTATAATCCAATAAGTGGACCAACAGTTGAGTAGCGTCCTCGTACTCCAGCACCATTACTCCCATTCACCGCGGACGGGAGCTAACAGTGTGCAATTTTCACTGCATCTTGAGAGGTGTTTCTGAAAGCGGCCATTCAACTCCAGCGGGATTGAATAAAACCGTGAAGTTGCCACTTCATAAATACTTATAAAACGCTCAAGTTTTCTTTGCGTCTTGATAATCTAAGCGGGTGAGAGTTAAAGTACACATATTATATATCAATTATATCACCATCGGTCGACCGCCCGACTTCGCCCGAGTTGAACGGTGACGTTTCAATGACACCGCACAGGCGTCGCATCGCTGACCGCTGTCATTATTATTTCTGTTTTCATCATCCCCCCAAGCTAAAACACATCGAATTTTGGATTCGATGGGAGATTTTCTGAAGGCTGTAACTTACGATTTCAGTTATATAGTTCTATATATAAGACTTCTTTGACGTATAACCAAACGTATTTTCATTTCACAAGCATTAACTGAACGTCCTTACAGAGTAAGCTTTCCTTAAGCAAGTAGGTCTAGCATTAAGCTACTTGACTCCGAGCAGCTCACTCAAAATAAACTCTGTTCTGCGTACAATACGCAGTGATGTATAGCTATGTAGGTAACGAGTCGAATATTTCTGAAATTCCGTTTCTATAGAGGTCCAAAAAAGATTTTTTTTTATAAAACCTCGGAAGCTATCAACTCAAACCAGGAGGCTTACTTCCGCTAAAATCGGGATCTGAATCGAATCGAATTCGATTGAAGCTCGCGCGCGGTCGGCGGCCTACTGATTACTGAAAATAAATGAAACCGAAGTTCTCGTGAACGGATCAGAATATTTATTTGCGAATCAAACTAGATTTTATTTCCTGTCTGAAGTGAAAAATAAAGTAGCGAGATAAACGTTAACCTTAGCTAACATAATTATATCCTGTACCAAGATGCTAGCAAAATGTTAGTGACGTCGAGCGTGGAGCCGGCAGACGCTACATAAATTAGAGTGACAGTGGCAACGGTGCGGCGAGGTGGGGGGGGGGGGGGGGGGGGGGGGGGCGTTAGAGGCAGTTATTTCTTTCTTCGTCTTATCTTTCTTAGCCGGAAATATATTAATAAGGCCTTTGGAGTTTTGAACGTCTACGGTGACGGTACCCACTTATCATCAGGTGATCGGCTTGTCTATTGACTATTTACATAGAAAAATACTTTAAACAATCCGCTACTAACCTCAAACTTGTTGGGAACAAATCCACGACGTACGCGGTGAGAGGACCGATGCCCAGAGCGGTCACCTGCATGGTACACATCGCCACTCCTGCCACGATTCTAGAAACAATAAACAAATATTATTTAACAGAAGGTACACAGTATATCGTAAATATGTCTACATTTTTACACAAAATATAACTGTCATCGTAAACTTGAAAGAAATGCCTGTCGGTAAGATGATTTACATGAAGAAAAACAAGTAGAGGCAGTATGAGCACACAGCCACTAAAATGAAACATCATCAATACCAACAATCGGAGATTAATAAATGTCACATCTGTTCAGAGTCACGGGGGTATAACTGAGAACTCCTCATCTCGTATTCAGTTTCTACCGGTAACGCTGGATTTAGACGGTGACTACGCAGCGCGTTATTTTTATGTATACTGTCAAACTCGACTGCAGTGACAACAGGAAGTGTACGAAAACACAAAAACATTCACACGGCGTTTATACGTGCTCCGTCCATAGTCAGTCGAATATTGACGTCATACGTCAAGAAAACGCATCACAGTTGTTATATGAACTTGCATGGAAACTTCTTAAGCTTGATTACCTGTTAGTCGTGAGCTCTGACACCAAGCTGGCGATTGCGACAGCGAGGAACATTGCCACGAGCTGCGTCTTCTTGGCGATACCGCTGAAGCTGGCCGCGACCGCCAGCCCGCCGTACACCACGCCCGTCACCACCATAATTTGGAACGTGCTGAACGAAATATCGTCCACGCAGGTCGCGTTGCTGGTCTACAAGGTAAAGGTTTGAACTTAAACTGGTTATGGCTGCGGACTGGTAGTGACCCATTGAGACGTTTGTTGGAGATTTGATGACGACGTAATGCGTATTATTACGAGTCTTATAAGAGCTTGATATCACTCCTCAAAAACTAGGATAGTAAGCAATAATGTTGCTTAACTTAGTTTACCGTTAAAAAGGTAATTTCTAAGGAATACCTACTACCAATGTCAGTGAAGATACCATTTTCTATCAACTATAAAAAAGAGGTTTATATGATATTTAGTCTACGTACTGTACTTTCTAATTCAATTAGGAAACTTCAGTGACAAATTACACAGTTAGAATAGTCTTCCAATGAATTCCAGGCAAATTGAATTTAAATTTTAAATTTAATCACCTATCACTAACTAAATTTCAACCAAAAAAGTGAGTTTTAGTGCAAAGAAAATGGTGTCTAGATTGACGATAGTACTGAGTGTTATACATATATATATACCAGTATATAAAGACAGTACCTTGTTGTCGGCTTGACCCATCAGCGTGCAGAGATTTCCCTCTTGTACCGAGGACTGGGACATTATCTTATTAATGGTGTCGGGCGCGAACAGGAACAAGCCATTTAATCTGGAATGAGTAATTAGCTTTAACCTAACTTACATTGCAGTTATTAAATTAAACACTTTATGGTCGTTTTAATTGTAAATGAATGATGTCTCTGTGTGCGTGACGATATTTGTGTTTATTTGTGTGTGTGCTTGCTGTGCTTAATCCAAAGTCTAACTGGTAGAGAATGCTTCTAACATTAAGTCCGCCTTTTGTACTGTGTATAATAAAGTTTTTAATTGTAATTGTGGTATAATAAAGTTTTAATAAAAAAAAAAAATCTTCATTTTTCTGATAGCCTATATTTTTTCTGCTTTTATGATCTGGTCTTCTTTTAGTAGAGAAGGGCTTGAGTTCTCAAGAATATTGCCCATTATAGGAATTAAGTCAAGTTAATTTATAATTTACATTAACAGAACAAACATAACATAAACAACGTATTTATTCGCCAACAAGACTAACGAGTAACTGTCCGTCACCGACAATACTCGTACCTAACCCTAGAGATCTTTAATCGGTTGCATTTCAAACGATCAATAAATTACGACACACTTAAAAACTGCCGCTCCTAGTATTACTATCTTAAATAGATAAATGATGATGATGATTATAGTATGACCGAGTGATAGCCTAGTGGTTCGAAAGTTGGTCTCCCGACGTTGGGGGCGTGAGTTCAAATCCTGCAAGCACCTCTAATTTTCAATATAAAGTTAACGAAACTAATTAATGTAATGAACTTATACATTATTTATTATCAAAGTTTTCAAGTATAACTTACAGTGAGAACAGTCCAAACATGAGGAAACCAGTCAGTGCGAACCACTTCACGTGTGGAGGGCGGAGGAGTGCTAAAAACGATTCCTTTTG
>DWPA01000371.1:0-26498 GCA_018251375.1 Calpodes ethlius
AATAAAAATATTAAGTATGCACTTTCATAATGTAAGTCAGTTAATAAGCTTAAAAAAATATAAGGTATATTTCACCATCATTTTAATTACTTTGTCAAAATCATCATTACTAAGGCGGCTATCTTGGTATTGACTACCCATGTGTTTATCCACTCACAATATTGACCATTTAATGTTAGTTATAACTTTTGAATCTATGCTTTGGACCAGTTAAATCCTTAATTTGAAATTGTAAAACAAACATTGTCTATACAATATTTAAGCCCTCAAATAATAAATGGTTGACCTGTAGAGTGTGGGCAGTGGCCCAGCAGTCTATACAACAAGTAATCATGTCAACAACATGTTTTCGCCAGCTCACACCCATTTTCATGGTAGCCATACAAGTTATGTTACACACAAAAATGGTCAAATGTCATTAACAAACTGTCTGTTGTTGAAAGACTTGAAGCTGCTAAGCTAGCTGCTGTATAAGCTCCAATGTAATTACCTCTTGAATATACAAACATCCATGATCACTTGTCAATATTCCAATTGTCCTAATTTTAATAATCTTATCTTTATTGCTTTCACATGTTGCATACAAATCATTGACTGAACTATACAAGAAGAAATCTTCCTGGAAACAGGTTCAATGTGTATACTACAATTGCCAATAATATACCATACACGTTAGTCATATAAAATACATTAAATTACTATTGCTAATATAATACTTACTTTAGAAGTTTCACAAGAGAAGGGTATATCACGATATGAAAGATTGTTTTTGTACATTATAAAAAAAAAAAAATACGTGGGTACGTATTATTTCAAGTACAATGAATTGAAGAGGTATACGAATCTGTTTCTTAAAAATAATAATTGCTTCTAATTAATAGTATTATTATCCAAAAACATGGATTACACTTATTTCTGTAAAATGTAAAATTCTAAACATACGGTTACTAAATGATGCTTTATTCGATTTAAAACCTGTGGAGTGTTGAATTTATACGTTAGCAAGACTTTTGCATGTGAAATTGACCAGCTGAGCTAATTATGTACTCTTTTTTATGGAAATTCATAAAAAATAAGCTATCCTAGTTCCAGTATTAAAATACGCCGCTTAAACGGTTTTTGAAATGTCAAAACGAAAGACATAATAGAAAGACAGCTGTCAAACCGATCCTAAATATGTCACTTGCACATTCTCCTCACTTTTTTTATTCCAGAACAATACTTTTGCAATTTAATTGAATATAGACTTTATAATACTTTTGATATTGATATTAATAGTTTATAATATTGTGTTTCGCATATAAGTTATATCAATTCTAGCCTTAGTATCGATACAATTAAAATTCAATACTATCTATAGTTTTCTTTCCTCAATATTTCGCAAACTATTGGCTGTTGATACTATTAATATGTCTATCGATATTATTCGGTTTACGAAGTCACGATTGTATTGTTAGTCTATCGATATTTTATGTTATTGCGTGCCACACTAATGCGGGTATCATAACGTCGTTTCTCTATCTAGTCTGTGCAATGTTTACGTACTTCGGGTACGAATAAGGATTATTTAGTAACGAGAAAATTATATCCTTCAGTAGTTCAGAATTATCCCGTATTGTACAGTTTATAATCATATTTTCTACATCATTTTAATTAAGTTCAGTGTACTTAATTGCAAATTGAGTATCAGGAAGATAAAAGTAGATTTTACCAGTCATAACAAGGTTTTGTCTTCAGATATTTCTTACGTCTAAGAAATAAATATTTTCAGTTGTAAACAATATGCCTTCAACTCTTATTGATCTGCGGCCAAACCGTAGGCTCCTAGGCCATGATTTTGAGGGGTATAAATTAAATTTACAAGCTCTTCCGCTATATAATATTAACTTGGAAACACCCGTCGACAGGCTGTATCCTGACGAAATTCAATATTCGTTCGTGCACGCAAAACTATTCGCTCTTCACAATCACCTGGTTCTAGACTACTGGGACCATGCATACAATTACTATTATATCGACCAAAAACAGCAAGTACGAAATATAACATTCGAAAACGTTAACAATACATTTCAAAACGCAATTCTGTACGATGTCCCAGCGCACGTGGAGAGACGGTCAGGGCATTTTAATCTTTGCTTGGCATTTCCATCGTGCAACAGAGCCGTCATAAGTGACGGTACGGGATACTTACATATTGTGGACACTGGAGCACGCAACAAGCCTGCGGCGGACAAATCAGCGTGGCAGACCCTTCACTCCAGCTTGGTCTTAGGTGAAAACAAATACTTTATTATAGTTGATACCAGAACACAAGATAAAGAAAATACTGAGGTAATACACTGCCTGCTACAATCTGTGGAACAAAATGATAGTAATTTCTATTCTGTATTATCTTGGGTAACATTTGAAAATGATGGTGAAAGTTGGAAGCAGTCCACCATGAAACAACTGAAAGGCAAGGGTATAGTTCACTTTGCAGCCTTGGAAACCAAATCAAATGCACTGTACTTAGCTTCGGATAATCCATTTAAATGGACAATGGACTCTGAAAGAGACATAATGGAGGTCCAGGAGGAGCCTAAGAAAATAATTTACACATGGCTCCAAACATCTGAGGACATAACAGTAACATTGAAGTTGCAGAATGATTTTAACAAGGAGCTGTTAGACATAGCAGTTACTCCACTCACCATAAAAATAACCTTTGCTGGAAAAGATTTTGTGAGAGGAGATTTGATGCACAAGATAGACAGTGACTTGACAACATGGAATATCCAGCCAAATGGACAAGTTGATGTGCTGATTACTAAGTGTGAAAGTATGATCTGGGATAACTTAATACAGGGAGGGGACACCAACGGAGAACAGATAATGGATGCAAGTTTGGTTGAAGAGGCCCACAGACGATTGGCACATCTGTGCTCAGAAACTGAGGTATCAGATAAATCTGTGCCTGGCCTGTCCACTCAAGAACTTGAAGAGTGTGATGCTGCTTCTGAGGAGGACACAGTATTAGGTAATGTTTTAATTATAAAACTTTTTAATTTTTACTTTACAAATATTATTTATGCCTATAATTATTGTTATCATTATTATATCTAATATACTTAAATAAATACTGAATTTAATATTGCTCAGCTAAACAAAAAATTATTTTTTTTTGTCATTTTTTGTTACAGTGCGATTTGAAGCTACTACACATCAAATTACTCACAGAGCTCCCCTGAGCGTCCATCAGTACCTATTTAGTATTCAGCTAGAAACACACGAGGTTCCCGCTCTGGTTCTTAGGCACGATGTTGATGCATGTGTTTGGCAACCTTACGGACCGGTTGTTAATTCTGACACTTGGCCAATGGTACATCAAGGTACACTCATGGCTTTCAGCTATGTACAGTCATCGAAGCAAAACCGCAAGTTTCTTACCTGCTCCCCAAGTTTCTCGTATAGTGTAGTCTGTGAAGCTACCAGACATATTTTCATTTATCAGAATGCTAATACTTCAGCCTGCCAACTGAGGAAGAGAACGGGTGGTGTAATGAAACCTATAAAAGTTGGACAACAGCGTGTAGTGAACATTGAGAAACAAGGGGAAGTCTTGGGAATAAATGCAACTAATGATTTTCTATTTATATTGACTGAGAACTCATTGGTTGCTATACAGGTGCAATGAATTTAAAACAATTATTTATACTTATTATTATATTTATATTTCTCTACTACTAATTATGTTTCCTTATCATCACTATCACTCCCTATACTCTCCTCAGAAGAGTACCCTGTAGTGAAAAGAAGATTTTTGGGTCTCTTTTTCCTCTCCTGTTTAATTTCTTCCTCAATTGCCCGTTTCTTTTGTTCAGCTATTTTTTCAGTCAGTAAAGTTCTGGGTTTCTTTGTTGTTGATAGTACTTTATCGTTATGGTGTATATTATTTTTATCGCAACAATTTAAGCTGGAACTGTCTGCAGACACATTTTCCATTCCACTTTTATTGTTTTCTACACTACTGCTCATAGATTTTTCACCGTCGTAACCAAATTCATCCTCTGTAATATAATTTATATTTTAGGTATCATAAGTAATACTGTAAATTATCAATAAAAACTATTTTTTCCAACTGATCTATACAATAAATAAATCTTATTGATTTTGAATTAAGAGTATAATATACAAATAATAATTCCTGCAAGTATATTAGAATGGACTTACCGGGTATAATAATTTCGAAATTGTAAGCGTGATCTTTTAAAACAACAAAAATAATAGGGAATTCAACAATACATTTCCCTGAAAGATTTTCACTCAAAGTTTCAGATGGATCCAGTTCAAAAAACTTTTTTGCTGATCTTTTCACTTTTTCAGCTGAAACAAAAAATAAAAGAAATTATACAACGTAGTAAAAATTATAATAAGTTTACTGGTACTTATATAAGGTTAATCCCAGTTTACGTTACCTCGTAATAATATCTTAACACCACTGAATCCAGCCGATCTGTAATATGCTAAGGACTTTGATCCTTCAAAGGGTAATGCATCTGGATTAAGATATTTATCAAGCAAATGTGAAAGCCTCGACTGCTCAGAGCATTTTTCATCAACAAATTTTAGCAGACTTGTCTCTACATTGGGAAATATCCACTCTACTCTCCAATAAATGATATTGGTTCGAAAATTGTACCTAGTGGTGTTAATAGCATGTCTTGTAAAGTTCCTGGAGAGAAGCTGCAACACTGTGCCTCTCTTCCTCGCAGCCATTTTTAATTTGAATAAGTGCTGAAATCAAATAAGGTGGTTGAACATGTGTTGTTATAAGTAAATATAAATTTGGCACCTGTGTTCTAGTTATCTTATATCAATTTAATGTTAGATAAAATCTACTTCATACTATGGGTAAATCCTTGTCTATCCTCGTAAACTTTTTCTTCTCATCCCTTTTGACGGCATACACAAATCGAGCACACTCCTCGAGCAGCCTGTAGTCGCTGAGCAGGTCTGTGTCAGTGAAGTCCTTCATTCTTATGAATTTGGTCCTATCTCGTATCCCATCACATTCCAACTCCTTTTTATGGATTCGCACACAGGTTAAACAACATGTTTTCACTTCGCACTTCGGACATGTGTACATAGCCTTGTTAGCACCACATACTTCGCAGTCTCCGAGTCTGAAAGAATACCGACATTTTCAATATTAGTAATGAACGAGATGAATATCCACAACTACTTGTAAACAAATCCAAGAGCGTATAGTAATACGTCCGGAGACCTTACCTGGAAGCAATTTCTTTCTCGGTTTCACTGTCTGAAGACGAGGTCATTTTCACACTTATTTTAATTTACAAAAGATTTAACCCAATTAAGTAATAAACTAAAAATTATACATTACTACTACGAATAACAAATATTAATTTGCTCGTTTTAAACCAAATCGAATAACGTTGCATCTAAGCATCGTGTTGACTGACAGCACATTGTGACATTGTATTTTTGTATATACCACAGAATATGTAGAGATTATTTAAATCGACATTGATTGACCACCACAGAAATCTAATCAACTAGTCTATGATTGACCACAGACTACAAGATGTGTAGTATAGATATTAAAAAAATAGAGGACAAGCAGGTCGTTACTTTAACAAACGCCTTGAAACGTTCTTTATTAATATTATATATTATTTTTCTAGCAGTGAATCCCTCTAAAAGACTAATGACTCTTTATCATTTGAAGATTGCAAACCAAGTATACAACAATCATACAATATTTATGAGCATTAATCGCACTCTATATTTGTCACAAACATGTTGCAATCCTGAGAACTGAAATTGACGTTAAAACTCGTATTGAAGCATGGCGGGATATCTCTACGAGTTCTTAAAGTGGATCTGGATAAAACTACTATACAGTACATTGTTACAAGAAATTATATTATTTTATGTACACTTTTCCCAGTATCAAATACATGCGGTTTGCGCTCAGTGATGGGATCCACTAGCTATGCAAATGCAATACTTAGATTTACCTTATTATACTATAAAAGCTTTGAAATATCGATTTAAATTGTAGATAAAATTTTGCTAAGTAATTTTAAGTTTTTTTCACCTAAGAATAACTAAGACACGGTATACCTAAAATTTTTTTTTTAGTACTTGGCTGCAAATATATTACATAAAAAAAAAATCAACAATTACGCAAAGCATATTTACTATGAAACGAATACTAACGATAATTATTAATAATGTACTTTGTTTAACCCAACAATTAGGCCGGCACTACAATTCATGCAAATAAGTAGAAAAAATGGTGTAAATATATGTAACTGTTATGGTTCTCAACGATTACTTAAATTTAAAATCACATACACAAACCTTGTTCCACATTTATTACGTTAAGAAACTTCAAATACACAAATAAAAAAACAATAGGGCACCTTCAACAATTTCTGCTTAACTTTTATTGAGTTTTCTGGGGCCTTTCTAAGGAACAGAGAAATATCTAAGAATGCTTAATCTCAAAGAATAAATCTATGTTTATTTTCTTCACCCATGTAGCAACCTGAAAAGTAAATTTAACATTAAATATGTTTCCATATTTAACTTTGTATCTTAAGTACTTAAACTTCAAACCTCTTCAACAATTAAATCAATGATACAAATCCAATTGGATAAATAATGACAGTATTTCACACATTGTACAAAATTCAATACAATGAAAATAAAATAACACATCGTACGTAACAAACCAATACGACTAGTAAATGCACCGATTAATAATGTGCGTAAATGTCACGTTCATAGGAAAACAAAATCATCTGAGTTCAAATTTAAAATAATTTATTCGCTTGTATATTATTCATAATTATACTGATGCATGTCTATATTCTAGAGATATGTGTTTTCGACGCAATAACAGATCGCCTCGACTTTGAGTTGTCTATAAAGTTATGGCAGTAAAGTTTAAACTTTTTTTTGTTTTTAGTGAAGTAATTTTGCGAATAACAAATTATGGGACCTTCTTAGACTAATTTCACTTTTTGCTTGAGCGATATTCCTCTGTCCCTTCTCAAAATAACAACATGGAGGACAACCCGTGGCAGCATGTCTAAGAATACTGCAATTGGTTAAACCGTGTCCAGGCTTGCTCCATCACGTGATCCCTATAGGCCATTACTATTTTAGAAGGCAGTTGCTATACTACACAGTGATATCACCAACTTCAGCTAATGTTTAACTGATGTAGACTTGAGCTTCTATACCATATATCATATTTCGGCTCTGTAGTCACCCATTCTGTTCCCTAAGGATATCTATAGAATTCAAGAAGGCGATTTAGTCGCTAATACATTTCGTTTGTATGGATGATGAGACTGCATACCCAGTATCTTCTGCCCTAGCCTCAGTATTACAAAAGTATGGTTGAATTTTTAAGTGTAATATGGTGGTTGATTATTAAAAACTCACTTTAACCCATCCCTGCAAGTTCTACCAGTACTATAACATGATATATGATGACGGTTGGCGCCTTTATTATGATAGATGATCTTCACATACTCGAAGTCCAGGCGAGCAACGTAGGCAGCTACCAAACATCTATTGACATGCAAGGTAAAGGGAAAAAATTAGATAATTTTTTGGTAGCGTAACAAGAATTAAGCCTAATGCCACTAAATTCGAAAGCCTACTTACCAGCTAAATTTAAACGTTCCATGTCTCCTTTGTTTAATGGATTCTGTATAAAAGCCATGACTAGTGTTTCCTCTGGAGCCCTTAACTACAGGTTTATACCTGTAGCCTTCATGTGATCGAATTTTATTTGAATAACGTATTGATATTCTACTCGGCGTGGTCACGGAAGCGATACAATAGTTAGAAAACTTATGTTCTGAGTAAAGAGCTGCAGAGATATGTTTGTGAGGTGTTTAGTTGAGACGACATGTATGAAGTGTTTCGTTTAATGTCGGGTTTACTTTTTTGTTTGTATGTTGTTTCTATTTCTTGACCCAGCAGCGGTTTGGGTGAGAATTCCTGAAGAAATTCTGACCGGAATTCCTCCGGCGAAGAAAAGCCGCACAGGCTTCCTTATCGTAACAGTTCTAGCGCCTCTTGGGGTAGTTTGGCCTATATCACGTGACCTCCGGAGAGATCTTCGGAACTACAGTTCCCCTACCCCGAGTTAAAAACTGTAAGGGAACGTCGGGGATCGTTAAGTTAATTTCCATCACGAACGTATTTTATGTTCGTGTGAACCATGATCAAATGGTTGGAGTCTTTATGTTGGTTACCACTTTTTCCGCGTCAACACCAGTAGTCTCGATGTCGGAACGCCCGGCCTCATGCACATTACTAAATGCTGACTTAACGCTAACTTCTTTTGTGCCTAACGTGCAGGCTGCCTGTCCAACAGTGATCTGCACCGGAATCCATGTGGACGAGGAGGACGCCACCGCCTCCTCTGCATCTTTCTTAACAGTTTTAATCCAGATGGGAATGTCCCTGAAGCCGAAAAACAGCCTGAAATGTTGACTTCTCAGACCTTCCAGAGCATCCTCATTAAAGGAAAAGGTCACAGTTTGACCTCTGTTATGACCTTTTGTGTTGACTATTTTCCAATGACTCCCCACTATTTCATCATTTTGCAGTTTTAGTCTCTCGATGATAGCTTTGGGCTCCAATTTCGGGTCTGGTATCCAAATCGTGCCAGAGCAAGATTTAGGCAGAACATCCTCTTCCAGTAATCTTAGATCCGCCCCTTCCCACAGCTTTAGAGTTGGCAACCACGACGAGATCCAGGCACGGGTCGCTCTATCAAAGCAAGTAAGAACCAGGCATCCCGCCCTGACCGCGCACCCCGTAAACTTAGGCCCTTTGTCGCTGTTGGAAGAGTCTATGCACTGAAGTATACGTTCCTGCAATAATTGGACCTCATTCAAGTTCATTGACCGACGTATATCCCGAATGACAACCCGGTAGGACCCAGTGAAGTCGCTGAAAGAGGGTTTGGTCAACTCCATTCTCGCGATCTTACCTAGTTGATCCTTTGTATTCTCTGAATGAGTCCTTTTAGTTGACAGAGTCTTACGCTTTTCCGGCCAATCCCAGGCCTGCTGGTTTTCCTGAGATTCGGACAATGGCTTTTGGCTAAAATTATCAGCCTCTTCATCAGTCTTAACCATATTCATCTGCCATACACACTCACTCTTAATAGCACCATCAAAGAAGTGTTGTACCAGATTATCGTCTCTCGGTTGTAAACACCCGTCAGGGTCGGTTACATCTTCGAGCTGAATTGGATGGCCATCGGTAAAGTTATACGTAAGATCCATATCTTCATCAGGGCATACATCTGCTTTAAGCTCATTGCTGGTAGGTAATATTGGTTCATGTTTCACAATATCCGAGTAAGGAGGGACTGCAACGAAGGAGAAATTCTCTGTCGCAGACAACTTAACATCTGAAAAGAATCACAATAATGTGTATGAAAAAATTAGACCCATAAATTATAGTTCTTTTTCTGCAATTCTGCACCCTTGCTTGGCAGGTGGTATATTAGGCAAAAATATGATAAATTTGATAGTGCTTTCTATATTGTCCGCACAGACTAGGTTGCAAGGTACTTTTGTCCGCGGAGTAATTTTTTTTTACTGAAATGCAATTTTTAACATTCCTGATAAAATGATATTATACCTGTAGGCTGAGCTGGATTATCAACAACATTCTGAACCTCTGGCATTTGCCTTTTATCTTCAAAATTGTACTTTCGTGAGGTTCTCACATCTGAAAAATAACTATTGGGTTATTAAATATTGACTTCTAAATATGGTTTCAAACAAGAAGTTTTTCTATCCAATTTTGATCAATATTTTTAAGTTCAGAATATAATTGAAAAATTATTTCTGAACATTTCTTTTCCCTTCCCTGAAGCTGTGAACTTAACTCTCATCCATGTTTATTATATCAGTTGAAAAATACTGGAACAGTGAATGGAATTATTTGGGCATTCCTTTAAATTCTTCCTCCTTTATCCAAGAACAGTAGACTGTATTAACAATATTTTATTTTTTCTGTAAATAACAAGCAACCAAACACTACCCAGCATCTGTATCCTTATCTATGTAGGAAGTGTCTGCAATACTAACCTCATGTTGC
The DNA here is from genome assembly GCA_018251375.1 of Calpodes ethlius. Classification (NCBI taxonomy): domain Eukaryota; kingdom Metazoa; phylum Arthropoda; class Insecta; order Lepidoptera; family Hesperiidae; genus Calpodes; species Calpodes ethlius. The sequence goes on from DWPA01000371.1 coordinate 10,144, forward strand.
TGTGTTATATATTGTTGTATGATTATATATACTATAGTGATAAGTCGTCATGTCATTTAATTCTTGATACTTATGAGGATAAAGGTGCTTGAACCACTTACATAGTATGTGTTTTAAATATTTTGTAATATAAAGTTAATTAACATGATATATATGTATAATAAAACTATGACTGTGATATCTGTACATGGCAGATACTGAAAGCCTGACTGACTGTATGTTTCTTCCAGCTCATCTCAAGAACAGTTCAATTAATTTTAATATGGTTTTCGTCCATGTATTTTCGTAACGGTAGGTGTTTGTTTAATTTTGATCTGTTCAAAATTTCAAAAGACATGTCAAATAGAAATTCAATGTGACATTAGTAGAGACAAATCAAAATCATAATATTAAGACAGATGTATTAAAATTTCTATGAAAGTTAAAAGATAAAAGTAAAAATTCATTGTATCACATTTTTGTTAAAAATTATTAATACAAACCTGGCATGTTTAATGTTGGTATGGCTATTTTGCTTATTCTGTTGTTGCGGCACAAATACTTAAGCTCAAAGTGTCGACGACACACCCTGGAGTACTTGAAGATAAATGAACTTCCTAGTCCAATGATGTCACCGCCAATGGTATAGAGCCATGTATTGAATCTTTCCCTTTCTATTTCAGGATTAGGAAAGCGGTGAAGAGGTTGATTTGTTTCTGAAATTTGTGAAAGCAAAATATGGGCTTTAAATGAAGGCATATAGTGCTCTCCCTATTTCTAATAAATCAATAGACTGAACAAAAAAAAGCTTATAACAAGCTGCTAAATGATGAAAAGGACACTCAGCTTCCAGATTTAGTATTAGTAGCAATATTATTGGTAGTAGTTCAGACCTAGTATTGTAAGTTAATAATCTTGCTTAGGACATTAAACAGAAGACAATAAAGAAATTAAATATAAATTTCCTCATGTCATTTTTGTAATATTTTATTCAAAGATAGTCAACATGTTTTATTATGATACTAAGTAAAAAACTGGATATGTATATGTCGTAAGTAGTTGCACTTGATCTTCAGTTATTTATTAACTTGCAAATCCTGAAGAGCTATGATAGGTTTTCTATAAAATTCATTGTATAGAAATAGTACAGCAGGTCCTGCTTCTGTAAATTATTTCATGTGTAACAAACTTCCACCATTGAATTGGTAACTGGGGACATTGGACTCAAACCAAGGAGGAATGTAACTACACTTTAAACATTTAATATTTCTTACAACATATTCCTAAATCGGAAAATGGTCTCTGCAAACCTGTGACTTAGAAGACTCTATTTACCGACGCCCACAATTAATATATTATATGTCTCTGACCCTCACGACCCCATGATGCCATCTCAATTGATAGTTATACGATGAGTTTACCACATTTTCTTAAAAAAAAATAAGATAAGGGACATTGAAGAAGCTTGTAACAAGTTGTGACTGTAGTTGAGGCCACTATGACTTCTTCTCCAACCATTTGGACTAGTTTCACGGAAATAATCATTTTGTTATGAACCATTGAATTTGGATTTCAGATCCGATAAGAAAATCTACGTTGCAGGCAAGTTGCAGGATAATATAAGGATTAGATGGTAGACAAGTTTTATAGGTTAGGTTTAATTTAGTCTTACCTTTTCCAATCTCAGCGCACCCAGGTACACAACAACGCCTTATTGAATATGAAAACATTGTAGAATCATAGAAAAAAACAAGTCCTGTAAGACTGTTTTTTTTATCACGTTTTGTTTGTAAATAAAAAGCACAGACATAAATTAAGCACAGACTAAGAAGATACTACGTATATATAAAAAGTAAACAATAACAACAATCACAATAGTATGACTTATCTATTAGGTGCATTTACACCACAGACTAAGAGTTTACAGGCTTGGCAAGCTGTCACAGATACCCACCGTGTAATTCAAAGCTCTTCCAAATAGTAGTGAGCATCCATTAAAATACTGGTATAATCAAAAGATAACACGTCAGTTGGACGTAACCCCTACCATCAAATTCAATTTGTTGCTCACCGTACAAAAATAAGTTGTCATATTGTACGATAGCGCCTGTCCAGCGAATATAAGCAATGACAGCTTATGAAAGTCATTTGACTAATTTGACATAAGTTGTCGTAACGTGAGCGTAAATAAAAAAGCTATTATTTATAAATCCTCGAAAGTTCTCAAAAGTTTTCGATTTCCTGAAAAATTATATGCTAATTGTAATTCTATTTATAAACATTTCCTATAATATTAATTCAATTGTAAAAATTTATTTCAATTTTCATAAATAACCGTTTACAGTTTTCTTCATAGTTTACCGTTTTCGAGGTGACTACGATTTCCTACATAAGTTTAGCAGTCTAGTATTGGTGCAAGAGTGCTTGACAGTGCGGCCGTCACCATGTCGGTTACTGAAATTCAAGGCGATAGTTGGGATCTTGCCTGTTCAGATGATGAACTTTCAAAATGCGGCATATTCATAGGTAAAAGTTGGATGCCAGACCCCGCAGAATTGGAAGATTTGTATAAAACTATAGACAAAACAGGTACGTTAAATCTGGAGTGGAAGTGTCCAGGTAGGCGAGCGCCGAGCCCAGTCCCGGTCAGTAAAGAAAACCAGGCCGAAGCTCCTGCCTCCCCCATTAGAGAAGAAAAGTCAGATTTCGATTTCATGGAAGAAGTTAATTCTCTACGATTAAGAGTCCGTCGAGAAGGTGAGGACACTCTGCGTGGATCCGCTAAGAAGAAAACCACCTCATTTGATGGCATCTTGTCTAACATGATTAGGCATAAAAGAATAGAGCAACTGGAGAAACAAGCTAACACTAGCAGCCCCAATATTTCATCCAGCAACACTTGAACACTGTGAATTAGTTGAATATGACTCAAAAATATTCTTCTGTCAATAACAAAGTCAAAATTTGCAGATTGAATAATTGACAAAACATTATGAAACATTTACTTTGTATGATGTGATTTATGTTGAATAGGCAGTGATTATATTGTGTAATTAATGATTTTCAAACAACAAAGTGTATTTTATTTCTTCCACTAGAAGTTGTGTAGTTGTTTATCATGACACAGAACAGACTGAATATCCTAAATCTAATAGTTTATGGGATGTATATACATTTTATAGTTATTTAACTGGGCATTAAATCTATATATGATTCAGAAAACACTGAAAATACTGGACAAAAACCTTACATTGATTTAATTTTAAGTTTCTCATTTTAAATTGTATTGTATCCTATGAGAAATAAAGAATCTTAATACTGAAAAACCGAACCATGTCTATAACCAATTTCCTCTGTTGTAGTAGAAATTTAATGACACAAAAAATAAGTGCTGTTTCATACAATCTGCAGAATACAGTTATAACTTACAGTATTAAATGCATACCAGATCCAAACAGAACTGATTGTGTTTCATGCCACTGTCCGTGTTTACATAGAGAACATTGTATGCTATGTAACATTTTATTCTTGATTGCAAAAGTAAGAAATTAATATGATTATCATTGAGTTGCTCTAATATAAATACATAATTAAAGATATTGTTATTATAAGTCTATTGTAATTTATTTATCTCTGTTTTTACAGTATACAACTGGTATGGATTACACTATAAACTCAGATGGGCTGACTGAGGTTTTAAGAGATTTTCATTCTCTTCCAGTAGATGTCGGCATCTATCCATATTCTCTATGATGTGTTCCAAAGTCCAATGTTTCCTTAATAGTGCCAGTTCCAGGTCAAATTTCCCCTGTCTGATGCACTGTACTCCTGTACAATGTGCCACAGTTTTCAGTTGTACTCCCAAGTCATGAATTAAGGTCCACAGGTATTTATCATACTCATTCACTGATTGTACCTCTGAAATGTATATTTAATTTTATAAAGAAATAAATATTGCTTACCAAGCAACTTTTAGAAATTTAAAGTATGGTTTTACAAAATTATGTTGTCAAATTAATTTTAAAAAAGATGTCTCTTGGCTCACCTAATGTAAAGTTGGGTGGGTCAAAATGTACACATTTAATTCCATATAATACAGGAAGTTTGCTATTTGCAGGTCTTATCGCCCCTTGTGAAGCTAACTCATACATTGTTTGAGACTCCATGTGGACTCCTGATAATCTATAAAATGAAAAATTTGTACATTTTGATATCACACAATGAAATTAAAACAGGAATGTATAATAGATGATGAGCGTCTAGTATACAATTACATTGCATAAAGTTTTTGTGTTTATATAGTACACTTACAAAGAGCTTGCTTGTGCAGTAATTCTAGGCCATAATACAGTAGAAGGGCTACTCACTCATACATAGTCTTTTGGTGTGCGGCCTGCATGTGTGCAACCACCCTATCTATTTTCTCTCGTGTAACATGATTGAAGGTTGCCCGTTCCATAGTTTTACCATTCCAGAAGTAGGTGTCTGTGGCCTTGCCCAGTTGCCCGTGCAATTTGAAAGCTCGAGTTGGTCTTGATGTGTTAATGTGGTATGTTAATTTTGTACCGTCATTGATTCCCAATACTGCAACATAAATTTGTACTGTTAAATTACATTCCAAGAGTACATTAAAAATGACTGAGAATAGGAACATGAACTCATTAAAATTGTGACTGGCAGGAAAGCTTCATTGTTGTGCTTAATTGCTCAAAAAACTGTTATAGAAGTCTATCTAGTGTGTCAATGTAGTCTATCTCTGCATACACACATTGTATGCAGACTACCATTTATCACAAATAGAAAATGGTAGAAAAATTTACATTTTTGACCAAGAGAGTAATATATTCTATCTGGGGTTGTTTTACTGCAAGCATAATGCTTCATAAGTCATTTGTATATCCCCACTGTACTCCATTGAAATTGTCGCTGGAATAACTGTATACAAACCATTAAAATTCCTTTGTTGGGTTCCTAGACAATGCTGCTTACATTGTGTCCAGATCAAATTTCAATGAAGTAAACTGGGAGACTGATAAATATAATTTGTGACATATTATAGTAACATATTTGAATTATTACACAAAACTCCACTGCTAAACAATCCCAGATGAGTTGCCCAACTACATCTGAAGTCTTTTTGGATGTATCTGGGTCCACACACCAGGGGATCATCGGCATGGTTGGGCATAAGCTTTACATACATCGGTGCATTTGTCTCTCCCACTATCTCAACTCTTTGCTCTTGGGGTCCAGCCGGTAGTGCATTTAAATCTATAACAAAAGACAGAGTATCTCTAATTGTGTCTTATAAATAATCAAACAAAAAATAAAAAAAGGCCGTCAGATGTGATTTAAGAATTACATGGTAAAATTAAAATTTATTCCTTAGGTAGGACTGATTCACTTAGGTCCGTAATTATTTTAATGTACCGCATTCTTACTGAGTATACCAACCTCTGCAAAGGTTTGTTCTAATTGTGTTTTGAACTTGTCGTATAGAGACGGATGGGGGTTTGTAAACACAAATTAATCCATTAAGAGTTTTATAAGCCCAGGATGCAGTTTTAATCTTTACCATGATTACCAAATAATATCAATGACAATTAAATCTCATACGACTACGAATGATAACATAAATTAATTAAGTATATTTGGTGTTTCTTCAACACAACAGTACATTTTATTTTTCTTTCCACAGGTTATTTGACATACTTATTATGTGTTGCAAGTTTTTAAAATCTTATCAATAGTGTTGTGCCGCAATCAGTAAGAAGTAATTAATATATTCCGATTTGTGTGCTTGAAACTAGTAGTTGGGGTATTTGAAAAATAACGCAAATGATATTATTTAACTAGACACAAAATTAATTAGTAACCGAATCGTTACCAACTTCTACTATTATAATTTATTGTGAAGTAAATTTCGTCAACCTCTACCATTTTAGAAGTATGTTTTTAAACTGCGTAACGAATATTTTTTATTAAACATATTAATTGAATACTAATAATGTTAAAGAAAAATTTCGATTTATGGAATAAAATATATATATTGCTATTCCTATAGTCGGAAGCTCGGAAAAATCCGTATCAAATAATACACAACAAAAATTAAGCATTTAACATCGTTTATTAACCAATTAAGGAGAATGATAAATTGAGGAGTACAAAAGCAATGGCAGTTTAACCATAAAATAATTAAACTGAATTATTTGAAATGTTTTACTGTATTGCAAGAAATAACTATTCGTTTGAAATATTATTAGTTTCATATGGATTCAGAAGGCTCAGGACCGGTCTGAGTGGCGCAAATTAGGGGAGGCCTATGTCCAGCAGTGGACTTTTTAAAGGCTGTTAGATAGATAGATAGATATTAGTTTAATAATAATGAAATAATACAACAAGATAAAAGTATTTTTGTATTCAAACTACGGACTCAACACTGAAGCATACTTGATTTTCATTGCTTTGAATCGAAGCGAATTTGTATTTTATTATTTCATTTGAAAACTGTCAAGAAATAACAGTGAACTAGTAAACTAATAACTAGTGAACTATAGCGGACTGATTGAAAAATACAAGAAAATTTTAGGAAAAATTTATATTGATGATGCCTTTACTGAGGATGACAGAATCATTTGTTGGTGAAGCATAAATAAATCATTATTAATCATGTTTGTACTCTATTTCATGATGAATTTTCAATAAAATATATATAGCCTCTCTTGAAAAGTGTTTCGATTAAAATCTATGGCATTGATAAAGCTCTATATAAAAATTATATTTATTGAAATTGTTTAAAAAAGAATTTGTTTTATAACAGGACTTAGAATGAAAAGTAAATAATTTCGCATCTTAGAAATTTTTGAAATGAAGACTTTTAGTTGGTTAATTATGACCAGTTGGATGTACTTTTAATAAATTAAGGGTTTGAGTGGTTCCACATTATTAGTAATTTTTATCTACATTTTACCGAACATCATGATAGAGCATGGACTCACACTTTGATGTTTATACACCATTGTTGCAACTTCCGAATATTACAATTTAGTATGCTTACTTGAAAACTTGAAATTTTAGACTTTTTTTAAATAGATTAAAACAAGTACGGCAGCTGTCGCATAATGGTATCATAATATAATGCCTGAATGCAAAAGCATAGGTATAACCATTTCTTCATCAAACTACTTTCTGATGTTGCAAACAACTTTAAAATTTGAAATAAAATTGTTAATGTGGAGAAAATGTCGATAGAACAGCACTTCAATGTAAAAAGTCAGCTACCGAACAGATTAACCATTCAATGAGAAGTGGATGACGTCCAAGGGCATCAATAATATCATAGGCTTTGTCATTGTTTTTCCAGCCAAGAAAGAAGGGAAAAGATGGAAACTAGTATTCTCAAGCCCCTAGTTAGATCACAATGGATCGTCAGATGACTAGCTTATGAGTGCCAGCATCTGTCGCTCCTACGATATCCTGATCTATTGGTACAGGGCTTGAAGTTCGTTTCTATTATTATTTGTTTCAAAACAAAAACTAAACATATACTCAATTACTCCATAGCATTATTACTACGTAGTACAAAGTATTTTTGAAATGTAGTGAATCTTATATGTATTATATTATCAACAGTTTATACCGTCCATTTATGTTCAGTACCGATATTATACGGGAGTATTAAATCATTGACATGAATATCGATTATAGCGATTTTTAAGTTCATACAACACTACAGCACTTGCTTATTGAACCCGACTCATTCAATCCAATAGTCAGTCAGTCATTCAGAACTCAAGTAACAGTGTTCTGTTCGTCAGTCTGTGGCGTTGAGCAATGGCCGTTTAGTTCAGCCTGATTGTTTGATGGCGTGTAAAAGATAGTTTTTTTTGTGTTCTTCCAAAATAACATTTTAGGGTTTATTGGATCAGCATTAGTTCTGAAATTGTATTAGTGCGCAAACTGTGGTGCGAATATTGTGTGGTAAGGGGGACTCAAGACTCAAGATTCGTGCAGTGATTTTAAGTGAAATTTTGTTATTGGTAAGTTTTGTTTCTGTATATTCATATCGTAGAAATCTTCCAAATAGAAACTTACAATGTCCGTTGCATTGTTTTTGAACATTCATGCAGTATGTGGAATGTTGTTCAACGATGTGCGATGCGAAGTACTGGCAACAGATATACAATATTGTAGTCGGTACGCATCACGCAACTTTGTGCCAATTCGTGCCTGCACGAAGCTATGCCTTTCTTCATGCACGTTTTTATTCACCAGCACCTGTAAGGAACCCCACTAGCTAAGACATTTCATTGATAAATTGTGAGAACTGAAATATCTACTGTGACGGTAATTGTATGTAAACAAACTGTTGTGTAGCTATTTTAACGAGGTGATAAATTAATTACATTTATATCTATAACATAATATTATAGATATTATCAGAAGCTACTTTCATGATAGTTATTAATTATATTGGCCCAGATTAGATCAGTAGGTACTATACACAAGGCAGAAAGAACTTTCCAATACAATTACTTCAAACTTCATAGTAGCAATCCCACAACTATGTGTATGACGTTAGATAGCAGTTGATAAAAGTCGTTTAATTAAATTCACATAGTAAATTAGACATCAAGCTATCTTGCAGCTGTACTTAATTTTTTTTAATCAATTGTCATTCTGTTAATTGTTAATAGTTGTTGTAATAAAATAATCAATCCTATAGTTATTTAAATGGATAACAAGGAAAACTATGTGCATAGAATTAATTGTTAGCCTTATTGTTTACCCAATTATTTTTTACAGACTTAATAAATGGAGGTTATTTTAATGAAGTAAAATATTCAAGAATATATGATGAGTCAATATTATTTCCAAACCATTATAATAAAATTTTATTGTTTTATTTTATTATGAAGGTTTGTTTGTCCATGATCTCTCTGTGCCTAGTATTCGGATTGTAACTATTTTTTATTGGCTTCCAATTTAATTCATATAACTGTAATTGCTGAATCAATATCAGTTCAGTCAGTGTTTGAAAGGTATAATTCAAAAACTTGGTCAAATTCTAGATACATATAAGAAAATCAAAATGATAAAAAAACTTTGAGTATTTAGTTAAATTTATACTTCCTTCATCCATCCATCAGCCTTTGATTGTGCACTGTTGGATGTAGACCTCCCCCAATTTAAGCCACTCAGACAGCTCCTGATTCCTTTGAATCCAGTGGATGCTTTCAGTCATCTTTAGGTAGTCAGTTGGACTGGTTGAGAGATGACCTACACTTCTTTATCCGAGACGTAGGTTGCTAATGCCTTGGCTGTTTTATGGGAGCTAAGAGCTAAGACAGACTTGAAATAGTTATAATATTGACAGGCTACTTACATAAAACAATATTAATATTAACTTTGCCTCTTACATGCCAGTATGATCCAATGAAGTTATTAAACCGTTAACTATATAGTAGTGTCAGCATCTATTCAAAGATGTAAGTAAAAAATCTTTGAATGTTTTACAAGTGCCATATTGTTTATGCGTGCATGCAGAGGCACGTGAAAGGCCTCTCATAGTTAAGTGATTGATAAATCCAATTTGTAATTTATAAAGTTTATCATGAAGTTTTAATATTAAATTTAGATAAGTCAATGTAGTTATCAAGTAAAGTGTTGATAAGATTGTAAATGATTAGAATGAAATTATAGTGGATGTACTTATTGAACCACCTTTATGTATTTAAAGTATTGACTAATAAATATAAAAATGGCAATGGACTATAGACAAAGTATAGAAATATTTGTGTATAAGTTTAAAATTTATGCCAAGGTACAAGTAAAATGCACCCTGTAAAGATATTTAATACATCGTTGTTTCAATACATGCAATTATATCGTGATACTTGTGACTCCACAGTTAGCGTATCAGAGGAAATCTCTTTACTTACCTCTTTCCTACACGGCAATCAGTGTAAATTTAACTGTTTGTCGCCATTTTATTTTATTAACTAGTTACGTTTTAGTACGGATGTGCGTTCGGATTTTTGTATTTTAAAGTAGTTTTCTCGATGATGGTACGAAATTACAATACACTGGTACAAATCAGCGCTTATGATGTATGGCTAAAATAGAAACCGGCCCTTACTTAGCGGTGAGATAGCAAGCGATGCCATATATTTTAACTGAATTATCACGTATCCTTATAAAATAGGGTTTTCATAAGCTAATTAGCGGCGGTTCGTCGCGGCTGGGGTCAGACTCTGCCGGACAAGATTTCCTATCGTAGCGCAGGTATGTGTGACGCGGCGAGTAACCTTGTTGCCGGAAGCGAGCGTACCGGCTCCTCCACCATGCTATTTTTGTTGGGCTTGTTGCTACGTGAAATCACTGGGCTTCACTACATTGTATCGTGATACAACTAGGAACGGTGCTAAAAAATGTAAGTTTAAAATTAATGATAGTATCAATTGACAAACAAGCGAGCTCTGTCGACTGTACATATCTGCTACGTCCAGGGAGTGGAAGACGCGTCACTACTTCACTAGTTACGCAGGAACTGACATACCTGCATGTAAAAACCGAGCTGGAGCAGAGGTGCCGTTGGTTTCGTCAGTGCCGACGTGGTCGGTCGCCTTGATGTGGACACTAATCAATTTCTGACTTAAAAAGTGAAATGGTACGTCCATTTAATGTCAACGGTAACCATTACTAGTTACTCAGAAACGATACTTTTCAGAGTCGATAAGAGAATACCCCAGTGAAACATACTTCAATGGTGACGTGTCATCTTCCGTTCTCTATCGGTGGGCGTGGGCGAATGCAAATTAATTATTTATTCGTACGGCGCGATAAATTTAGTTTTCATTGTGCGTTCGGCAATTACAGCGTATTGATAACTCTGCTAACTGTAAATGAGGTTGCCATGTGCGTGATAACTGCACTATCCAACTATCGCAGACTGGCGCCGCCGAATGTGAGAGATACCGACTTCAGTCATAGCGAATAGTAGGTCAGATGCGAACCGGTAATTTTTATGGCATTACTAATGGTCTGCACAGACGAGGGACAATACTCTACGTACTTTTGTCGCAGTCATAATAGAAAGCTGCTTCGGCTAATGCACACGAGGGCCTCAAAGTACCGAGTACGAATACATCCCCATTGTCCGGTAGGACATCTTCAGATAAGACTGCGTTTGTTTTTAATTTCTGCGTTCTCGAAGAAATATTTTTACGGTGCCGGGGACTTTGTCAAGGATGAATATTTTTCGTCGGCACACATCATTATGCAGAAATATGTTAGTGAGCGTTAGTCGTAAATCAATTTTTAATAAATTAATAATATTGGCACATCTCATCCTTGCTCATAAAGATGGAATGATTATAATTGTTTAGTATTTTCAGCATAATCTCATATTGTCACGGCTAATTTCTTTCCATTCTGTACGCCGTCCCGTCGCTCCGTTGACATCTCCTTAGATTATTCAAAGATATATTTAAAGCGTCGAAATTTCTGTCGAAATATATTGGCTAGTTGAACTGAGGATTCAAATGTATATTCTAGTTAACTTATCTTGTGCTATAGTATCCGTTAATAGGTTAATATTTTTAATATAAGGAGCCTGATTAAACGAAGCGTCAAGATGTCCTTAGAAACATATTTTACGCACACATTATCGCATAGATATTACAATTTAATCAATACGGAAGGATGCTTGGCTTGCCATACAATGGGGTACTTAACCTCAACTTGTGCTGTCATCATGCAGCGAACGTTACAGCTGCTTAAGCGTTGGACGTGTGCCCTCGCACGAGCGTGTGTCAGCGTGCTCGTAGGGTCACGGTGTGCACGATGGTCGATGACCAACCACAGGACAACGTATCTTACTTGACATGGATATCTTTACAACAATTTAAGAAATTATATATTATTTAACAGTAATTCTTAGCATGACAACAAATTTTAACCACTCAATTTTAAACATACAATGTAAGGTACTTTACTTAGCACTTTTCCGGGAGTCTACGAAATGTAGCATTTCGGTAGCTACCAAAAAAATCACAAATTATATCGTTGTAATTCTGCAAATCGGAAGAACACAACTGACAAATAAATGAATTAGGTCATTTGATACGTACATATTAAAATATCGTCTTAGTAACAAAATACAACGTTTAAAACATAGAAGTATATGTGTTATCCGTTAGTAACTGCCGAGCGGTTTAATTACTGTACTAATGTTAAACCCCAAGATTTGAAGTGTTTTTAGAAGTAATTATACCGTGTCCCTCAAATGATGTCGACTCTCTCGGTGCCCTCTTAACACTTTAACATAGCGGCGTTCATCTAGTACAGTAAGTGCAATTTGCTTTTGATAATTTGTGATACCGGTCGGTATGTCGTAGTTATGTCAATTAAAACTAGGCGAAAGGAGAAATTACTAGACTATGTCCAACGAAACACGCGCCGTGCGGGTCTCGCGTGGGTCTTTTTAAATATAAAGAAATTAATTGGAGGAATTTTCTATTGAACTACAGTACCTATACCTAACTCGTGTGTCTGTACGGCTGTTTTCTTCTGTGACCAGGTTCAATTGACGTTATTCAGAAGCTCGAGGTGTGCGTGCAACTCTACCCAAACTGTTCCCAATTGGTTTAACGCTCTAAATCGTTTTACTTCGGAACGATGACTCCGTGGACGTGACCACTGCGCATCCGTGAAGATTAAATTCGTATCAATAGTAACCGACACTCGCAGTCAGATTGAAAAGCGAGCCTGCTGATCAATATCCTTTTAAGATAAGATATAAATATGCGCATTATTAACGTCCGTGAAAACATATAGTCATATTTATGACCCTCCGTTGGTTGTATTTGAAATTTGAATCATTACGTAATTATCTACATTTCTCAAAATTCGGATGTACGCTTTGCACATGTCGTAGGCATGAAGAAAACTGTGATTTGTTTAAATCTTTTAGATAATAGAATAGATTTGTTGGAACGAGAATGAATTTTGGGTGTGGAAGCCTTCTTGTGGTGTTAGCATTTTAATAATTAAGTCTAGTAGTTTCCAACGCCGTTCGTTTTCTCGAACGTGTCTCTAGCGTTTCCATCGACCTCGCGACGTCAAACGACAGAATTGCGTACGTCATAGGATATAGATACAGGTGTATTTTATAGTGTGGCAATAACTGATGTGCGTTGTAGTAATGTCGACGTTGCTAACCCCACACCAACTCCCATCGAACGACCTCATTGGACCGGACAGTCCGCGGCTCTCAAGATGCCCTGTGTACCGGTGCGAGCGGTCGCGGTCGCGGTCGCGTGGACCATCGCGACCTTGGGTCGGACGGACCCATTGACAGACATAGCAGTTAGCGTTACGCATGTAGCGTATACGTGTCTGTAGCCGCACTAACTTACCTTGCTCTGCTTTACAACAATCCGGTATACCGAGCCTCGCTCATAAGTCATTTTGCTATTTCAGATAATTTAAAGTTAAAATTTTAGATGGTATTAATTCTAATATGAACCCACTTAATTTACTGCCAAGGCGAGTGCAGTGGGTAACAGTGCTTATACGTATATATAGGTAATCATTTCTTAAACTTCTTGGTATAAAGTAACATTAAAATGTCAGCCAAATGAATCTTCACAATTATCAATGGTTTTTTAACGTTATGCAAGTCACCTCAAAATCATCGATGATTTGGCACGTATGAAAGAAATTTCTTGAGCACGGTTTGGATTTTCTTTTAATAAAAAGAAACAATATGTATGGTATGTTTTGGTGTGATTACCCGTAGAATCGGCAGGACACAGTGATATCCATGATTACATAGTATAAGTTAACGTATAAATCGAGTCAACGAAAATAATTTTAAAATGTTTTCTCCCTTTAAATAGTACTACATTATGCATGTCGAGCTTGGGTCTCCCCTCGAAGTCGCTGGCTGCGGGAAAATGTTAATACCAATAATTTTTTAATCAGATGCAAGCAGCGTAGTCACCTTCGGTTCAACATGTTTCCAATTCAGTGTAGCGCTCGCTCCAAGGTCCCGATCGAGGAGTTTGGGAAATCGACCTTCGCGATTTCGTCGTTAGTTCGTCACCGAGCCCTGCCGCGTGCCGCCCCGCGCAGCCCCGGAATAGTAATCGAGTGCCGAATGTGATCCGGTTTTTAACTACCACGTGTCATGTCAGGCGTGTTAACGAAGGGTTATAAAATTAGCATTATATATTTTTGTAATAAAATATTTTTTTTATTTATATCACAATAACTACAAGATAAGATGGTGTTGAATAGGTAAACGGTACGTTACAAAGTGGTGCGGTGAGGTATTAAAATAAATAGGAATATGGACTTCCACGAACTTCGGACGTGTGCACATAAATACTGGCATATTTTTTGTTTTTAGAAATTAAAATAGATTTTGCATGTCCTCTTGACGTAGTGCATGTAGGGTAAGAGATGATAGGACCCATGTATGGACCGTCACCTATTCTTGCCGAGTAATAATTGCCTTATAGTAATTGTATTCCAGTCTGAAGGGTGCTTTAGTTTGCCGTTTAGATTTCTAAAAAAGGCAATTCTCGGAATCCCACCTTCGAGTGGGGCAAATTGCTAACGATTACTATTAATTACTAACAGGGCTAACCTACGCTGACATTCCTAAGGTCCACACTCCTCTTACTAAATAATAATACCGAAGTGATATTTTTATTAACTTTATAGTAACAGGAATTATTAACTAACTACAGTGCCTCCTACAGTACTATTGTAAGTTTGTCACAGTTGTCCAAGTGCGGCAGGGGATAGTGGCACTGCCAGCTATTCCTATCCCATAAAAAAGTATATATCATGTAAAATCATCGTACCTCGAGAAATTTAAGAGCTGCGGTACATGCAGAGCTTTAACTCCCCTTATCGCGCGATGAAACAAATTGCTCGACGCAACTGTACGTAAAATAAAATATAACTTGAATATCGTTACAAGTTCAAACCGTTTTAGCACATTGAAAAATGTAATTAATTGAGTGTGCAGCGCAGACCCGCCACGATTGATTAATGATCCGGCACCGCGCATCAGCTGCCTAAAGGAGCCTCCATTTTTTAACCACATTGCCTCATCCACCTCGTACCGCGAACTTGATTACGTCAGCAGCCTACACGAGGAGGCCGCTAGCGTTATCTTTCATTATTTTTAATTGTACAGCTGGGTGATGGGTTACCGTCAGCGAGTTCAATGTATAAAGGTCACGCTCGACTTAGCAACAGTTGAAAACGTTAAGCATCTGCTGCGTTCCATAACACCTGAGGTTGGTCTACCCGCATCGATTGTGCTATGGAACAGTGCGAGCACCAGGCGGGGGACCGACACCGGCTGTTATATACATATTATACCTGTTTAACTTCTGTGACCCGTAAAATGATTCGCACAACATACAATAATGACTTATATTAGGTTATCTGCTCATATTCTAAACAAACATGTCTCCTCTGTACATATTGAATTCAGTTGAAATACCAATAGATATTACCTGTTCATTGTTTATATATTTTTTTTATTAGACACATAATAAAACAGCAAATAACTTTAATATCTGTACAGAAGAGTGCAATTTAGACAATTTCAATGTTGCGTACTCACAATTAGACGGGAATCTTAACATTCTTAACAATGTATAAGAACAGTCAGAAGTTGTCAAGCACCTGACGCAACAATTTTGCTAAATTGACAATTGTTATGTTAATGATGCCGTAATTGGTAGAGGTTCTGTGTCGGGCAGCTCTGAGATATCGCTCGGAACAATAAAACAATGTCAGCGGGTACATTGTACGGCGCTTGCAGCGCGGCGACCGTGAAGCGCTCACATGACGAGCCTTTTCACTAATTATGTGCATGATTCGGTTGTCGAGGACGATATCACTGCTTTGTCAGAGGTAGCTAAAGTTGATAGATGGCGGGAAATAATGTTTCAGTTTGAAGGGTTTTGCATAGCTGTACTCGTGTCGGAATTCGGGCCTGAGTGATATATCGAGTCAAGCAAATTTTGGACGCGCCTTTGGGAAGACGAACGAATGTGCTACTTTAAAATCTCAAGCCGGTCAATTACCCTGGCTGAAAAACTCTTCAGCTTCTCTTCTTTAATATGTTGTAGTTAAATTTTTTTTTAATAGGATCTTTGGCCGGGACTGGCAAAGCTCTGAGTTCTCCAAATACAGTGTGTATACAGTGAATCTATTGCGTGGAAAATCTTTCCAGCCCCCCCCCCCCTCCCGACCCCTTCCCTCCGCGCCCCCGCCTGACTAAAGGTAACAACTACGGTACAATTTATCTCGTTAAGTTAATGGCCTTTTCACTAACAGTGGTATCATTA
>DWPA01000372.1:0-26462 GCA_018251375.1 Calpodes ethlius
ATAATATATTTTAGTAATAAATAACTGTCTGATGGTTAAGCCAAAAACGTTCATTGACATCAATATTATAATACACATGGGTTCGCAAGTAAAAGAAGCTGACGAAGCGAATGATAAATCACTTTTAAATTAAAAAAATCTATTAAAGAAAATTTTGAAATTAATCCCGTATGAATATTGATTGCCAAAATACCATACTCAAAACGAATTATTTTATCTTTCCTTACTACAAAATAAATGTTTGCAGGTATATTGTAAAATTCAAAGCGCCTTTTTATTTCTTTATAAATAAATTACATAGCAACTAATACTAAAGGAATTTAAAAAATGAATGTGTCACCTCAGACGTGCGACTGGAATGAAATTCTTTAGATCTATACTATAAACTGTGAAAAATAATGAGACAAAAATATTTTTATTGCGAAGATTGAACTTTTTGTTAACGTAAACTCAGCAAAGATATAGTAATAAAAATTTTTTTTTTTGCTTACAAAAAATCTGACTTCGCGCCACATTTGCGTAATAGACAATGAAAAATTTTTCCTATTTATCCCTACCGCAATTCGCATTAGGGAATTTAGTTCCAAAAAATTGTATTGATGTGCACAAACTATTTACAAGTTCAGGACACGCATACCGCCGCTTGACCCAGATGACTCATGTCCTACCACAAGCTGTGCGGCGCATACACTTTCTAGAAATACATTTACAAACCCGGTATAATGCTCAACAAAAAACCTTCTTAGAATTGAAACAAGAATTGTAAAAAAGACTATCACGGAAACATTTTGTAACCCAAGATAACTTTATCACTGCTTAAGTCAAGCGTAAGTTCGACAGGATAACACCGCACAATAGATCAATTTTATGAAAAAAAAAAATTAAAAAACCTATTTTCTTTTGTTTACGCATTACTTCATATCTCAAATTAATGTGAAGTATTGCGATTAGTAACGTCTCATTCTGTCTTTAAGGATATTTCTCCAAATTATTTTCCAATAAAGCATCGAAGACTTTTGGAAATTACTAAAAACAATCCCAATCTTGAAAATTAAAGATAATTTTCACCTGTTTTTTAACATATTGGACTTGCAATGTTTGTTAATATGTTTGTTTGGGTTAAATTTGCAAGCTAAATAGGACAATTTTCTGTTATCTCATGAAGTTGAAACTGGACACACTGCTTTAGTTCCGATAACAATACATCTCTATGACCATATATTAGCATAGTTACAATGTATTTTGCTGTGTAATAGCGTTATAGTTCTTTTAACTTTCAATTTACTTGAAACCAGTTTTAAGATGAGAACTGCAAATCTAATTGGAATTAAATAGATAAATGTAAGGAGTAGGGTAGTAGGATCGTGTGTATTTTTATTATAAGATTATCGATATCCAAGGTCCAATAAAAGTGCGATAAGTTATGACGTATTATAACGATGGAGTATTATCAGAAAGCCAAGCAGTCTAGTGATAATTTCCGGCATAGCTAATTAATGAATTGCCAAACGATTTACGTAATTGAATAATTACTAATTATTGTTTATAACTACTTTAATATGTGTCACATCCTGGATGACAAATAGGTGGATCCCCCGTTACTCAGGTATTTCTATTTTTAACTTTAGAAACACAATAGAAATGTTTGATGATTTGCGAAAATTTTGGATGTAAGTGGCTCTCAGAAATCGCTATTAAAATTAAATTAGAAAACTCCATAATTTAAAGAATTAATAGGCGTTGGGGAAAAAGATTCCAGGCGACCACACTTTCGTTAATGGTACGACTTTAATATCAATATTTTTAGTATTTATATAATAATAAATATTTACAGGCAAAAGTTAAGTATACGATTATTTAGGGAACATAGGAGAGTCTTCTAGGTTTCAAATGTTATTGCACTATTACTCCGATGCATTAAAAAAATATCCGAACACATCATATTATCTGTCAGAAGGCTTTTAAGACAGGTTAAATACATGGAAAATTCCAGATAACCCAGTTACTCCCCATGAAGGCTAAATATCTTAAGGAAATTTCTGCTTCAATAATCGGACCTTTAAACACTAGGTCATGGATATATGGATTTTTTTCTTAAGTCATTATTCACTAATTGATATTAACAAAACCTAAAGTTTAATAGACTTAGATGAAGTAATATATTTTTTTAAGAATTAGATTAAGCATTAAATATACTAGTAATGACAAAGTCCCTATCTTGACACTAATCTATTTGTCAGCCACGTTTCCATAGCAACGATTATCTGCGACAGGTTTGCAAAGTAAGCTGTTAATGGTATCGTCAACAAAAAAAACCTGTAATAGTCATAAACATAATATATTAAAGTAGTAACTGATGCATTGATAACAGGACCATTAGAATAAGATTATAAAGGTTTAGGCACAAACGGTAAACGACATAGACAATTCAGTAAGTAATGAGAATGAGACATGTCTAAGAAGAATAGTCCGATACATAATATCATATGTAACAGTTAAATACTCTCTAACACCACATCAGAATAGACCACACATCTTCACTGTGAAACAGACACTAGCCCCGGAGATGACTTCTTGGGAATTTCCAGTAAAAACAATATGTGCATACAATCTCGCGATAATTAATTTAAAATACCGGTTTCCACATAACTGAAGACTACTGTAGCATTCTCTCCTAAGATATCTTTGAATAGTTTGTAACCAAGTGATTGTTAAAAGATTTTTTGCTTCCCAAATCCATATCAAATATACTTAACGAACGTTTGTAAGACGATTCGTGTATGATATAGGTTTCAAATTAAATCAAATATTTTTATTTGCTCGAATAAGGTCAGATCTTTTTACAAAAGTTATGTGCTCTTTTTCTACCACTTGGTAGTGTCCAAATTCGTCCTATACCTATTTAATATTCATGTCAAGTACGACACGTAACTTACTTATAATGTTAAGAAAGTGTGTCGAAAATGCCATACCAAATGTTCGAAAATTTCATAACAACCTTAAATTAGATATCGACGCTCTAGTCATAGGACAATCCGCTGATTTTTTGGTGACATAGTTTGATTTATATTCATGTACGAGCTATTGTATGTAACTAAGATTTGTGTGTCATGAGATAAATTAGGCAATTTGCATTGCATTGCAACCAACATTGATATAATATTTCTGTTGCATAAAAGGCCTATCTAAATACGTTTTTTAAAATTGGCATCTGAAGAAATTTACAGAAATATACTCATCATAAGAAAAAAGAAAAAGAAATAGGTATAATTTGGTTGCGTCTTCATATTATGCAGCTAACTTTTGTGGATCTGGGTGTACCTTTTAATGAAGTCTCCAAATTGGTACGTAATTTAACAATTGGAATATTTAAGTGCCCTATTAAACATTGTTATCAGGCATTGTGCGTTAAATGTAAGGATATGGGTGTATATTTATGTCAAATAAAAAAGGCACGAGTTTTAGCGAACCTTGAAAGTTCATGTCCCTCTACTGAGCATAGGTCTTCTCTCGCAATGTGAGGGGTACAGGTCGTGATCCACCTCTTTTGCCAAGTGGGGATTGGCAGACTTCACGACATCTTCAAGAACATAATGGAAACTCTCAGATGTGGAGATTTCCTCACGATAGCTTCCTTCAGCGAAACAAGTGGCGTTTACCTTATACCACGCAAATAACTTTAAAATGACATGTGCATGTAGAATTCGTCAGATGACCTACGCCCCAATCACTAGACTCTTACTGGTGCAGGGTTAGAAACGCCACGTAACAATGACATATCGTTGAAGTGACAATACCTCCTAATTGTAATAGTCGATTGAACCAGTAGGTAGGAGATATTGCCAAAAAATACATAAATATTCACTTGCGCATATACGAGCTATTTCGAATTTAATTGCTGTTTAAAAACAAAATACTAGATTGGAAAAAACTAGTCTATGAAAAATTTAATGTTAAGGCTGTTGCGTCCAAAAATTCGATTTAAAATATGTTAGTTAGGAGGAATTGTCACTTCAACGACGATATGCAATAATTTGCACCAGCTCAACAGGGTTGGCAAATAACAATTAGCTTCAACAGTTTTTTTTTTACAAAAGTAACAATAAACATTTACTATAACAAAAAGCCATTGACGGCTTATCAGAGTATATCACGGTTATCAGTTGATAACGATAATTTATAATAATATCGTAAGACTAATTCTGAGCGTTGATAATGTAATAATGAAATATACACTACTGCTATTTTGGAACATTGTATATATGAATTGGGGTTCTCGCGATTATGTCTTATTTAGGTATAGGACAGTCATATTCAATGTCAGGTGTTACTACATTAAATCAGAGTTGATTTTGTATGTGAGATTAATACGAAACCTTATAATTTTGTCATCTCAGCACATTTAAAAGACAATAGATTGATACATGTTGAAGTTCTTTTTATAAATGATCTTCTTTAACGAATGGCCGACAAAAGATGTACCTTATGGATAATGGTTGCTATCACGATACATGAGAAGGAAGGACAGAGAAGAAAGAAAGTAAAAATTATTTAATCGTTATATATCGACGCTGGTTCGGTCCTAGTAACAATAGAAGCTGTATGAATATCTTTACTATGTGATTATATTACAAAAATTTAGCTATCTCCATTCATGAATGTCAAATACTTCACTTGACAATGAAAATAAATACTTTCTAAATGAACGAAATAGTTAAATACTATAGTTAATAATATTTGAACAAATAAATAGAACAATGAAAATAGAGAACAAAACTTACGAAACAAAGTCCTCGTTACAGGAACAAATCCAAAATTAAAAAAAAGAATGAGCCACACACTCGAACACAAGAAAAAACAAATAAATACAAGAGGAAACGTCACCGCAATCGAAATGGAATTATAATTTGAATTCCACAAGTAGTCAAGACAGCGAACCGCTTGCAACTGACCATTTCGCATGTATCGGCAGTAACCATTTTGATATGGTGGTAACAGACTACGTGAATTGATTTTCAATTCTATTACGACTCATTAAAGTTAAATATACCTGAATGCCGTTCGACAACGTCTCCGTCAAATTAAGTGCGCGTTTATTGAGGTCAGTGACGTCTTTTTTCTGCGGTAATGATAACTGGCGACTGATTTGGCGCGATCGAGATAGCTGCGCTTTAAAATTGTGGGATGGAAAGAGCGAGGGCATTTTGAAACGTCACAAGAAATTCGTTGTCTGTGGTCAATCTCGTTTGTTTTCAATTACAATTATGGTTAGTGGATAAGTGTTGAACTTTCTCGATTTGCCGCTTAAGCGCTAATATTTCCCATTTTATGTTGTTTAATCCAATTAAAATATATTGTAATTATAACTAGTTCTATTGTTGATATGAAAGTAACTAGATTAAATGTAATCCATGTGCCTAAGCAGCCATTGAATTCCATGAAATTAAAATTTTCAACAGGCCAAATATAGAAAGAGTGTAACTTTATGCTCAGTAATAGATGTATTCATTGACTTAGGTTTTAATCAACACAGGCTTAGAAGGGCGTGAGTGCACACTTAGGAGTGACGCTGCACCAAACAGTCAAAAATCCTTATTATCGTAACATTGACATTCAAAGTATGTTGATGCCACCTCAATTGAATCACTTTGCACAGCAAATCCTCTACTACTGATCTCTCCTGAAGTGTTTCATCCGAACCACGCCTAAGGGAGCTCGGGTACCTTCCCATATTTATATTTTGCTGTTTCTTCTCATCCACGATAAGGTACAATTCCGTACCGGTGGCAGAATCAAAATATTACGTACGTAAGTATGTCAGTGATACCGATAGGATTTTTTTTATTTGAGAGAAAGTGGATGTTCCGGATGTAAAGAGAATGTATTTTTAATCAGTATTACAGTGATATGAGCTGGTGCACCAATTAATGGTATGTGGTTTCCATCACCCATGGTTACGAGTAACACCAAAGGTGATGATGATGATTGCGTTGCGATGATGTGATGCGTTACTGACCAAGTAAGAAGGAAGAAGATAGAATTGACGCTCAGGATCACAGCTGGTATACGGCGGTTCGTTGACGGCGAAGCAAGACAGTGGTACCTAGCCACGCACGCTTTCATGGAAGGATAATAATATTAGAGAGTTAATAATCAAACTAATCTATAGTTCACATTCGCTTTAAATCATAGAGTAATTTGACTATTTCAATATCTAGTAATGACTCCCGTCTTGCAATTAAAATTCACTGTAATTTTATTTTTTCAAAGGGTTACTTTAAGTAGAGTTCTTTCTTGGCGCAACGGAGCGTCGCTATGGTAAGACGTATGGTTTGGAGATAGTTGAGAGGATGATTAGTTCTGTAGGCTACTTTTTACTACGAATAAACATCTAATTTCTATGAAAAGATTCATAACGATGCATATTTTGGCCAAACTCAATTAACTGTCTAATAACAAAGCGTTGCCTAGCAACCAGTGATAGAAAGGAATTGACAATCTTTTTAATAATGTTTTTTTCTCACACGTATGCGAAGCTGCGGGCGACATCTAGTTTTTGTCTATTTTTTATTTTATTTAATATATCTTAACACATACTATATATAATACTATAAAATTAGGTTTTCTGCGCTTTACAATATGACTTCATTGTATTTTTTATCATAGGGCCTATATTTCATATATTTATTGCCGGGGAGAAATAACGTTTGTCTATTGTATTTTTTTGGTGTCGCACGTTTCTTCTGCTTTTCTCTCGGGCTCGATTTATATCGAGGACACAGTATCGGTATCTATAGGAGGAGGATCGGATGGTTCCGGTGAAGGCGTAGGTGGTATAGGTGATGGAAGCAAGTTCGTTGGATCTTGAAACACAGTCGCCTGATCTGAAAAAATACCGGTACGTAATTTGTTAGCGTTACCAAATACCGTTATGTTATGTCATTTGATAGGTACATATGTAATAGGTATATTAATTAAGTAATTAACATTAATTAGCGTAATAAATATGGTTTTAAATTATTTTATCGCGCAGTGTTGGGTGCGATTTTCGTACGTATATCGATATTTTGAGACAATTACATGAATCAACAGCGTTTTTTGAAACTGTATCTACTTTATATTGCTTTATATATCCAATGAACTTAATTAAGTGTTTTTTTTAAATAATAGAAAGACAGTAAAGAGAAGTTGTTTTTATAATTAAAAAAAAATCTGGGTATATAGATAATATATAATATTGGACAATATATAATAGTTAATTTGTAAAGTATGTGAAGATTATGCTCACCTGGTAGAATTTCCGGCATGGTTGCAGTTTAACTTGTGACTTCAAATAAACACTAAAAAACTAATATTGTTTACTAACTATACGAGCGGCAAAATGCTGTAAGCCTTTAAAACTCTAACGTCTACATATGTTGAAGAAAAATATGAATTTGTATCTCTGTTATAATAGAGATAAGTTTTTCATATCTTTAACTGATTAATGCCTGATTACAGTATCATAATACTTTGTTGTCGATGTGTGTGTATAATCGAAGTGATGCTGAAATGTCACCGCTCGCTTCAGTCTATACGTTTTCTACCGGTCCGCCCCGGCTTCGCACGAGTGCAATTAAGATTAAAAAAATTTAACTTACCTCACTCAGTAATAACGTAGTATATTACATATATTTTTATTATGGAGGGATTTGAATATGCCACACAGTGTCGTCCCGTAGGAATTACAGGTGTTTTCGTGATATAAAATAGCCTACATCAAACACAAACCTAATCTAACCTTAAAAAATTGTAACATTGCTCAGTTGCGCCGTGAACTAAAAACCTATTTCTCGGTGTACTAACTGCTTTATAGTAATGGTGTTTGGGTCTGAAGAGTGCTTTAGCATGCTGGTTACAGTTTATTTAGTTATACCAACAAAGCTGACGCTGTGTGAGGGGTCCTGGGTTCGATTCCCGGCCAGGGCAGATATTTATGTGACAGATAAACATTGGTTTTCGGATCATGGGTGTTAGTGACTTGTTATTTGTATTGTCCATGCCACTCTCGACACAGGGTATCCTACTGCGGGGTATGAGTGTGTTAGCGTTTATTATATTTATTTAAACTATATTGGCTTATAAGTACGCACCATACAAATGATGACATTATGATAACTTTAGTAAGATTACAATTTATATAAACATTATCGATAGAGTTAGAGTATTTATACAAGTAGCGAGCACTCGTCGTCGGAGATAGCAAAGCATCTATGACTAAGTTTTGATTAGGACAAATTACTGACATTTATGTCTAGAGTTCTCTTACTAAAGAAAATAACAAACTGATATTCTCATTGTTCCAAAATGAGATGTTCTTTCACGTTAAAAAGTAACCTATCGTACTGGTCATCCTCCCAACATGTGAAACCAAAAATCATAATATAGCGAAGCTCAGCTACACCGTCAAAGAAGGACATACAAACGAACAAACATACTTTCGCATTTATAATATTAGTATAGTTTACAATACACAACATTTTATTAAATAAAAGAAAAAAATCTTTTACAAAAATAAAATATTAAAAAAACACCTCAAGTACAGTATGAAGTTTGGATTTTATTCTTTTTTTAAACGAAAAAAATAACGAATTAGTTAACGAGGCACTGTTATCGGTATCGGCGATAGCCAGATAGTACACTACTAGCCAGTTGATCCTCACCAAGCCAAAATTTGATTGCATTTGGTAAAAAGATAACCTATTTAGGCTTTTAACATTAATATTACATAATGCTTACATTTTTTTCGGTAATTTGTAAAAACACAAATACGTAACTTATCTTTTTGTTTACAAACATTAGGTTAAATAAATATCTGCAGTAATTTTATAAAATTTATTAAAATAATTTTGTTTTGTTAATCAAAACTTAAAAATACATTATTCATATAGCATAATACCTAATATGAAAATAGCGAGAGTTACAAACGTGTCAAAAAGGTCCCTGCCACATCTAATGGTGTTAGTACAAAAGCGCCTTAAATAAATAATTAAAAATTCTTAATAAATTAATAGAATTATATAAACATTGTACTTCCGGTAAATATGTGCGACAATTAACGCGTTAAATATCGCACTGAAATGTTGGCCACGTGTGCATAGTGTCATTATTAGGGCGCTAAATAAAGCGAAGGGACACAGATGTGGCAGAGATATAAGAAGCCGATGACAAATATTTGATTTCACTAAATAAGTTAGTAAAAGCTCCTTATATCTGAGAATTATGTAGATATTCTTAAAGTTGTACTAAGTCTACCATCTCTATATTTACAACGTAAACTGCATACTGCTCTCTATCTACTATCATATTACTTTAAAAAAAAAGTCATGGGATTAGGGGAAATGTAAGTTCGAAAGTAATAAAAACTACATAAATTATTTATCTTTACTGAACGATCCACGTATCCGATCTTTATATAATATCTTTTTTTGGGCTTCCTGAACAGCAGCTTTCATTGAAAGAGTCAAGACAGTTAAATTCACATTTTTAAAACTCTCCTTAGGTAGTATTAACAAAGAATTATTAAAACTTTATGATATAGCACATGTGATAATGAGATTTGTTGGGTATGGACAGGTAACTCGATATATTTAACGTAGTATAATGATGAGCTTATAGATGGCGTTTATTATAATATTTTAAATAAGGTGAAAGGATAACAGCGCCGCCTGGTGTCAATCAGATCAAACTTAAATCAGTTGAAACGATTACTTAATAGGTATGTGCAAACTACTTCAAATTTATATGAAAATTGCTAGTTAGAATTTGTGAATGAAATAAATTAATGAAGGTTTAATTTTTAAAAACTTAATATATCTGCAATTTTGTTCATATTTCACAACATCTTATTTATTAATGATACCATTTTTATGACAAATATAATTTTAGACAATAACACAAAAGGTTAGGCCGCCAGGTATTGCTGTTACAATTTGTACTATTGGCATATAAACTGCTGAAATAAATCCGTAAACTTCAAGTATGTTTAATATATCTATAATATTTGACAGAGACTAACTTAAAAACACTTAAAATTCAACTAAAAATATTCACTTGCAAATAAACCAGAGGGACATATATTCAAATCTCAATAACCCAAATCTGGACTGCCAAGAACGTCGAATAACCCTATCAGTGGGCGGCGGTAAATGTTTTCTTTGGCAATCCGACATAGCACAACACAATACACGTCATACGACGTCTTGCTTAACCTGAATCACGCTATCGAAGTTTTCTACAATTACATATATACAAATTCCAAACGTAAGTCAGTTGGAGCCCAACCGCGTCCAAGGCTACAGACCTCGCCTGGTGGGAGATCTCCCTTTGCCAAAACACCGGTTTTCACTGTCACTTATACTATATACACAAACTTTAGTCCTTTAAAAAATATAGGCCTAGTTTCTGTACCTCAGTCTATATTACTATAATTACAGATAGCCATCACTCGGTGCCCAATGTAAGATATGATCAGTTAAATGAGATACAAATCAAATCATGACTTAGTTAAATAGACGGAGTTATCCCCTAAACCCGTAAATATATAAGCGTCAGTATAAAGTATACAATAATGTTGTTCACTCAAGTAAAGACATTATTATTATTACGTACCTACAGCAAATACCAAGCAAATGACCAACATGTGGTAATATTTACGTGGAGTGCATGTGTTCCTATGTAGTTTGTTCGTCGGAATTTTCGACGAATTCTGTACGCATTTAAAATGTCTACTATTATTATTATATTTTAAAATAAATCAATCCTTCTTCTTAATAAGTCTCTTCAGCAAACTATAGTTTGCTAATAAGTGGCCGAACGTGTTATTTTGACCTGCCGATGACACTGAAGCCAGCGGTGTCCAGGGTTGCTCCGTGGGTGAAATCGGTGGCACTGGTGTTGGTGGACGGGGAAGTGGTGGAAGCAGGTTGGTTGGCGCTTGAAATACAGTCGCCTGTGTTGAAAGACCTGAAAATATAATGCCAACTAACACAAACGGTAATCTGACAATAAAATTTTAATCCGTTCATTAGACTAACTACACTACTACACGCAAACGAAATCTATGTATATTTTACTTTGCTTTATGTTACATCGCCTTAGCTTACAGTACCTACTACGTTTTACTGTATTAACTAGGGTGTGTTATGGTAGCTTCATATTGACATGACACTAAAGCATTACAAGAAATGATTGAATATTTTTTAATTACGCTGTCTTCACTACAAACGTAATAAAAATTCAAAAATGTATAATTACCTATTGTAACCTTATTCTGTACCATATGGGGGTACAGGTAATGTAATAATTTATTAGAAATAACTTCAAAATGTTCACTAATCTATTCACGTATGTGAGCGCTATTTAAATACAGGGGTCAAAACTTTCCAATAGTAGTGGTAGTTACCATTGCCACGCAAACTATGAGCAGAGAATTTTAACTTAGACAAAAAAATGGTTGGAGCTCTTTATACCTCAAATTTGATATACATACACACATACATACATACACATCATAATTGGTAACAGTACCAGAATTGGAATGGTAGCAACAATGACATTCGTACTCACTCGGGGTTTGCTTCCTGTCAGGCAATCCATTATGCGCCATCGTTTAAATAAATGTCAACTCTATACACACAATATTACTGGCCAGCCGTACAAGTTATAACATTCATCTACACTAACGTCAACGTACGCTTGTGTAAACTCAGTCGTTATATGTATTTCCCCTACTCCCACTTCAGTAGTAACTGATAAACGCTATCAAAATTGTGGCATTACGTTGTCGTCTATATATAAAATCAGACATTAGTCAAATCACCCACGTTTCATAATTCCAATCTGAGTATTTACTTTTGGCATAGCAATGACATAGACGCCTACTGGTTCGAACGTTGGTCATAAAAACGCGGGTGCCTGAGTTCGAATCCAGCATGCACTTCTAATTTTCAGAATGGTATTGGTTATTACTA
Organism: Calpodes ethlius; assembly: GCA_018251375.1. Lineage (NCBI taxonomy): Eukaryota > Metazoa > Arthropoda > Insecta > Lepidoptera > Hesperiidae > Calpodes > Calpodes ethlius. The sequence goes on from DWPA01000372.1 coordinate 12,012, forward strand.
AATATCACTTTAAATATCACTTTCTTCGGCGAAATAAAGCATCGTAAAGAAACCTGCATATCTGAGTTCTCCATTATGTTATCAAAGTCTGCTAATCTTCAGTTGGCCAGCGTGGTGGACGATGGCTTGTACCACTCACTGTGAAATACTTTTCTGTTTCAAAAGGTTTCATTTTACTTTGAAGGTATATTCGTATGATTGTTTGGGTCAACCTTGCAAGCTGAATTAGAACTACTTCTTATCCTACGAATGACTTTAGTTCAAATGTGAATGCATTTTATAACAAGTATAACCTGATACTTCGATTAGAATCGGCTTCAAACGGCTTCATTGAGGAAAGTCCTCAATGGCGAACGGCACAGTTATTAGTTTTTTTGCAGTATCAAAACGTGTTTTAGTTTCAATAATTATTTTTTAATTCATAGATTGCTAGCTGTGTATAGTTGGATAGGTCGTTCGAAACATAATTCAAACGGAAAACTTGATCGAATTAGAATTAATTTCGCGAAAAACCAAGCATTTAAGTGCAAATTTTTTTTATCTTTTTTTAGTTACTTTTGTATAACACTATCAGAGTGTGATTATTATGTAATGTATACTCATGATAAAATTATAGCTTCCTAGTACAAATCACCTTCGAGATAAGCAGAGGACTGACGGAGGACAGACAGAGATATGACGAAACAATAAGGATGATTATTGGATAAAACTATATTCTGTTTTTATTTATTTAGTCACAGCATCAAAGTGTACACGAAAGAATAGAACAAAAATACAATAATAATGTATTTCAATGTAAATTAAATTAAAAGTGCGAACTTCAATACTCCATAAAAATCTAAAAACACTACAATGAACTACAATTAAAATATATTAAGAATTAAATTACAACATTACAAACATTAAAATTAAAATTTAATTCTATACATTATAAAATCTAAAATCGAATGTAATCAGTCGGTCAGTTAAATCAAGTCAGCGTGAAAAGAAAATTAGGTTAAAAATTACAATTTTAAATACATTTTAACAATAACATTGAATACAGTGTCTACATTTAAAATTCAATTAAGAAACAAAATTATCAATATCCATTAAAAGATGTGGAAATGCAATAAAAAAATGTTACAATTAATTATCTATTACTACAATATACAATATAAACAGAAAAATAATGACTTAAAATGATAATATGAGAAAGCAATAAAAAGGTTGTCTATTCCTTTCTATCACTGGTTGCTAGGCAACGCATTGTTATTAAACACTTGCTTAAATGTGGCAAAGTTTTATATCGGGTTGAACATATTTAATTTCATATAAATGTCAATTTTACATGAACACGTAGTCTAGTTGGTAATGATCGTTTGTAGAATCTGCGAAGGGTCCCGGATTTGATTTCAAACCAAGGCAGATATTTATATGACAGGAAAAAGTGTGTTCTTGGGTCATGGATATTATTTATATATGTTGTCTATGGCATCCGTGACCCAGAGAATCCTAGTGCGGAAATGAGTATGTAAGTGTTTACTTATTAATTTATAGTCATCATTGTCCTATATAAAACTCCATATTATTTTAAACGTTAATGAATTAATGATAAAAACATCAACTTAATTAATTGTTTTAATTTTCTTCAAGTTGTGTATTTGATTTTATAATTATCTTTTTTCTCATTGCGTGGCCGAATCTTTGATTCAACTGCGATGTATTGCCCACTGACACCTGGGGGCAATGTTGGAGGCTGCAACGGCGTGGGCATCGGTGGTAGCGGTGGCAGCAAATTAGTTGGCGCTTGGAACACTGTCGCCCGCATCGAGAAATCTAAAAATATATTGTTTATTTAGTTATTGTACAAATGGTAATATCAAATAAATACTTAAACATTTATAAAACTACGAAAGAATTCAACAATATATTTAAGCATGGTTAAGAATTAATCTATACATATAAATAAAATTGGAGTGTCTGTTTGTAATATTGAAATAACAGCTTTTTACTACCTGCATACATACACCAAAATAATATTTTTTTAAATTTTTGTCTGTCTGTCTGTTTGTTCTGACTAATTTCTGAAATGGCTGGACTGATTTTGAAAGGTCTTCTATTGGCAGGTAGCAGGTAGCTGATGTAATAAGAAGTAACTTAGACCACTAAAACATAAAAAAGTAAAACATTTTTGGTTAAATCCCTCGCATACGAAGTCGCGGACAAAGCTTGTGATAATAATAAATAATAAAAGCTAACACACTCATAACTCCGGAATAGGATTCCCCGTGTTGCGGGTGGTATAGACAACACAAATAACAGGTCAATAAAACCCATGACCCGAAAATTATCTGGCACATAAATATATACCCCGGCTGCCAATCGAACCCAGGACCCCGCGCTTCGCAGACAGGGTCACTACCAACTAGACTAGAGAGCTGGAAATATAACTGTGTGGCATATTTTTTGTAATTATACAAGGTGTCCCATACATAAAAATTTGAATCGATAATAGCACGGAGATAAATCTATCAAACTTCAAATAATTACCTATAAAAAATTTGGCACTGTGGTTGACATTTCGATCTTTTCCGAAAGGGTAAACCTTTCGGAAACTATCTTTTGTTACTATTTATTGCTGAATCTTCAAATAAGCAGATATTAGGATATTTTTAACAAAGATTCCGAAACATAGGGTCTTACTAAGCTACCTTCGATATAAGTTTAATTTATTGTATTACTTCTATAACACCCTGTTTAAATTTACCAAAATATATTAATCATGAATAATCAATTTAAGAAAAATAAATCACATTTCAAACCTATCAATCTAGACATATTTATTTTAATTACCGATGATGAAATTCAAAATTTCAACATGCAGTGACACGGATGAAATATTCGTAACTAAAATTCTGAGGGTAGTTAAAATCCAACACGAGTATATCCATTTAGTAGTTGTCATATCAATAATAATATGTCGTATAATAATAATAGCACTTACTTGGCATTTGTTTTCTGTCAGGCCATCCATTTTGCGTCATGATTGTAATTTAAATAACTCTCAGCCCACTTACAGTTGAACTGAACAAGTAATGAAATCAAAAGAGTGGACTAACTTTGGTATAATAATATAAAGTTCCATATGTTTTTCCCCTCCACTCTGCCCGACTACATTAGTAACCGTTTAACGTTCTTAGAATATGTGTGTATTATGTAGTAGTCTGAATAAAAAATTAGACAAATAATAAAACGTTCTGTTTCAATTACCCTGAATCTCAGTTTTTTCATTCTGATCAAGATTTTGGCGTATATCTATACTATATTCTAAATGCGAAAGGGTGTTTGTTTGTTTCATTGCCCTTCTTTCGCGGAGCAACAGAGCATCGTATGTTATCTCATTTATCTGGGAAGATCCATTACAATGTATATTTCGGTCAAATTAAAGAAACTATTTAAAAGAAAGATAACCTTTTTATTGTAGTTATTTTTATCACGCGGTCGAAGCCGCGGACAACATCAAGATTTTCTTTATCTTAAAATAAAACGAATATACAATAAATGTTCTACATAGGTGGATGGGGCTTAGTCCTAAAGATCTTTTTATATTTTGATTGTTAGTCTCTACAATATTTACGAAACAAGCGTCCGTGTGAACTATTAAGGGTGACTTGTAACATAATTAGTAATAATAATAATGTAATGTGTTGAGTAATTCTCGGGGGTAAAAAAATGAATATTAGTACCTCTACTAATGTTTCAGTAAATGATGTTTTTTATATACTTTTATAAATTATTATAAAAGATTTTCTTGAAAGTATCAAAATAAATTTACATTATTGTGTTTGTTATATCTGATAAATATAATTAAGTAAATAAATTGTCCGCCTTTATTTTTTTCTTTATTTTGGCAGCATTTATTAATACTGATATATTTTTATTATTTTTATGGTACTAAAAATATAGTATTTAGAAATATCAGTAACATTATTGAATTATGAAACCCTTTATATTTGATAATGAATACAGTACTATTTTCCTGGTGTACGCAAATCAATGTCATTGGTTATTGGGAATGTTTATGCAATTAATTTGCACGTAATAATTCTGTTCACAATATATCCTACTAATATAATAAATGTGAACGTCTGTGAAGTTGTTAACGAATAATAATAAACTGATATTCTTATCAAAACCTAGATCTAGCAAGACTTACTTGTGGTCCCTAGTAGTCTTTTTCGAAGTTTATCATAGATGTCCATGGCAGACTGTCTATGGTGAGCACTGAAGCTCAATTGCTACCCTTACTCCACTAAGAAGTTTATTAATATAAATGTTTATAATTACACCACACGGTAACCTTACTATGGATTAGATTAAACTTGGTACACAGACAAATCATTTCTATGAATTGAACAAAGAATACATTTTACTCTGGACGTCGTCTTACCCTGGGATGATTTGTATCGAGTGATAGCTGACATTCTGTTTTTTAATGCTACACCATCGAACATCAACGTAAGCAAGCTATTCCACAGGAATGACTATAGTCGATAAACGAGCTATTTTAATGAAAGTCGTCACAAAAATGTTACAGTTCTCCCTGAAATAATAAACATTAGTGGTAAATGTCACAAATAATTCAGAAAGAATGCATTCCAAAACTATTATATTAGGGAGACAAAAAAGGTACAAAAATTGCCCTTCCTATTGAATTATTCATAGTACGATTCATATTATTTTACCTTTCATTAAACATCCGAAGGGCGGTATAACTAGGAGTCGACCATCGATCAAAACTCTAACATAAGTCTCTAAATCAATTATAAAACATAATATTTTCTTCATTCTTTTATTACCCTATTTGTATGAATCACATTTTGCTAAGGGAATTACAAATACTTCCTCGTATCGTAAGGCATATTGCTTTGGTTCCGATGACAATTTTTTTTTTTTATTTTCGTGCCTGTCACCACACTTAGAATTGACTGCAGACGAGGGAACTTTTTAACAGATAACAATAGAGATATTATGATAGCTCATAATAAACTCCATCATAACTACACTGTCATTCTTATAACTGGCTTCAACGGTGAAAAACACAGTCATTTTTTTCCTCCAGATAGACAAAATCACAAAAACGGACTTTTTGACTGTTGTTAGGTAACTTATCTTAAAGATTATGGATAGATAGTCGTAAAAGATAAATTCTTTATCTATCAACTTCAAGTATAGAAGTTATTATACCTGGGATTGTCAGTGACGTAGATTACTTTGGGCCCCGGGATATCCCCTGAAGATATTTTAATTTATCAATCACTTATAAGTTATTACTATGATTTAAGTGGTCTTTATTTATTTATCAAATGAACAATAACACAAGAAGCATTATATGTAAAACAGTTTTTACAGCCATGCAATACATTTTACTTAATGCCATTATATTTATAAGTGAAGATTGCATTCAAGTAGCGAATAGATTTAACAATAAATTATGTTAATTATATCAAAATAAGTAAATCTAAACATAATCGTCTTTTACTATAATATGGTACTAATTTGATTTGATTTAAAAAAATGAAAATATTCTCAAGAAATATTTTACGCAAACTAATCTGGAATCATAAAATATTATAGCCATAAAGTGTGGTCAGCGGAAGAGGGGATGTCCTGCTTTTATTAGACATATAACGTGGGCACCGCGCCCGTGAAGAAGTCACAAATCTCCCTTTTGTTTTATGGTTCGTATCTGAAATTGATATGGTTTCATACGGAGGGATTTTTACTAGCATTTGATGGCATGCTTCTTCGTTGTGTTAATATTGATCGTGGTTTCTAAGGTGAGTGCGGTATCCTAACTGAGATCTATCGTCATACCTACAGGTATATAAAAACATAATATAAATCTATACTTATATTATAGACTCGAAAGTGTGTTTCATTGTCCTTCTTTCACGACGCAACGGAGCGTCGCTATGGTATGATTTTTGGTTTGGAGATAGTTTGTGGAACGATGATGATGTATATTTAGCCACATTAAAGGAAGTGTTTATCAATAAAACGTCGCTCGCAACCATTGATAGAAAGAAATTGACAACATTTTTATTGTTGTTCTTTTCACACACGCGAGCAGAGCCGTTAGCAACATTTAGTTTTATATTTTAAGACAGTTACATTTGTAATAGGTACACACCACTACTCACGGGTTAAGTTTGAACTTGACCAATTTGTTTTTCGTAGGCAAGTAATAAGTAGCCAATGATAAATTTTATGCCATAGTAAATAGACTGTTGTTAAAATATATGTAAAAAATTTGATATTGTATCTCCTCTAGACAATAAGTTACAGTGATATTTGTAAAAAAACACTAAACTGCTATTTTTACGAAAGTTGAAAATTGTAAGTTTTTTTTTTATTGGGATGAAATATTAGTATCCGTAAGTCTGCCTCGCATTTGAATCGAACCGTCTTACAAAGAAGTAATATTTGTTATAATACTCCAGCTAATATGGCAGTCTTTTTTCGGGAATATTTTAATATTTGCAACAGTCTAGCTAACTTAATTTTCCACATCAGACACACCGTACTTATATTATTACATATATTTAAAAATTAATATTGAAATACATTTCCTCTGCCACCTACTGGACACAAAACGATCCAATCTCTCAATTTGGAATAAAACACACAACAACAAAACATACGTTTAAAACAGATAAATATTTTCAGAGTCAACTCCGGACAGATATAAAAACTTAATCATAGTTAACATATTGATAGCGCCTGAAGAAGTCCCGATTATTCAACAGTAAGAATACAATAATGCAGTTAGTTTACGACAGGCGCAGCATTACCAATAGACTTTTATTATCAACATTATCAAACGACTAATAGAAAATATCTTTAAACACGATTGAAGAGTTCCGTTTTTTGTCTCCATAAACATTCAGATCCTGACCTAAAGCTATGATAAAAGCCAGTGGCAAAAAATCTAATCATTAAAGCGTCGTTACGTAATGGAGGCATTATCGATAACGTATCTTTATTTTAATGACGCCTCACAAAACCACTCTAGGCGATTACCGTGCAACCAAAAATGTAATTTAAAGTCAGTTGGACATTTCGGTATATTATGTTTAAGGGTTTAGGTATTAAAAATCATCTGATGCTGTTCTGTGCAACAATATAATTAAGCCTTAGGATTACAAGGAGAGTTAAATTATGATTTTTCTGCAACTGTAAATATTCAAATGTAATCTGCAACAGTCAACTTTATTTTAAAAAAACTGGCTAGTCGCACCATTATGTCTGTAACTTATATGTTATTTATTACTTTCGTCAATAAAATTAACAAATAAAAATTTGTAATTATATTTCCTTCTAAAATCAATAAAATAGCTGAAATAAACCATACAATTCGTATAGAAAATCGATCAAACAGAAAGTCTGTAAACGTACAAAAAGAAATACATGCCATATTAATAACCCTTTTTGCAGAGATGGTTAATAAAACTATATAGGTGGGTATATTATTTAGTGAAGAGTGCAGGGATTTGTGTAGAACGTGTATGTCATTGTTAACGCTGATGCAGCTATAAGTGAGAGTCATCCAAAACCAATGTCGGTAGGTTTACGAGGGCACGCGAGACATTTAGCTTCACTTAGCAATTTTATAGTTGTATCAATCTGAGCCTCCTACAGCCCTTTTAAAGAACCTGACACACTCACCTTTTCATTGTAAGACGAGTCACAATACGCGAATGTACTTGAGATTTTTAATTTTGCTTTTAAATAAAACAAATGACGCATAATACTTTATTTCGCTAATAAGCTGTGCTCCAAAACAATTCGTCACTTATTATAGAATGTTTTTTAATTTGATTTTTTTTATGACACCTAGGTAAAACCAAATAAAATCTCCTGTAATGCTTTTAAAGATTGCGTAAATACAGATTTTTCTATACCTACTGTCTAATTTTTTACTGATAAATGAATATTAATCATAGATCGATTTGTACCTTCTTATTGTTATTGTTACAATACAATAAAAAATATAATTATTACTCGCATTCATACGTTTCAAAATGTTAAGCGAAAAATTGCTTAGATCCACAAGGGATTTCAGTATTTAAACTCAAAACCAGGACTACTCTAAGCAGCTAGGTACCGTCTTCAAGCTACAGCTAGCTACAAGCCTTCTCACTTATAGGATATGAGAAATAAAACCTAACTTGCTATTGGTTTAAATAAGATGACTTTTACATTACAAAATGTCTCTTAGCATTCGAACGAAGCATAAAAGATTCAAAGTACTTGCGCGTAAATGATTTCCATTCACTTGTAGACAAGCAAACGAATACGGCTTCTGCATCAGAAAGAAACTTTACTCTTTAACAGATTCATAAAAATTTTAGCCAACATATCAATCTTATCTGAAAGCAGGTTTTTTTCTACGTTATGAACAAACTGTGACGAAGCGTTGTGAACATAAGCCCAGTGTACAGTCTCCTTAACAGTTACAGCGCCATCAATTCGCAGTTGGTGGGTTAGCGGTCGTTTTACCGTCCTCACCTCCGCTGATGTGCCGATGCACTACCCTCGATTATATCATTGTAACACAAAAAGCTTTATCAAAACTTTTTTTGTACTGAAAAAAGAAAAAAACAGCATTCACTCTTAACACGCGTGATTTATTTTACAACTGCAAGTATACATTTGATGAGCTTAATAACTGAAGAAAGAATCCTTGTGGCATGATCAATTCTCCTCGATGCTCATGTCAACAGTCATTGTATAATTATAAGCTATATAAAATTATAAATAATTTATGAAATAAATGAGCTCAGAGAGTCAGCCGGTTAGAATTCATGCTGTTTATATTTTTATGAAAATTCTTGCATGCAAATAAAAACCTAGGATTTTTCCCATCCAGCAGTACTAACCAATAACTTGAGAGATAACTCAGCTACCTTTAGATTAGATACACGTTAGATTTATACAATTAGCCGGAAAAACGGTCAAGTAGCGCTCATAGACATCAGCACTTATAACATTTTAATTGAACTTCATGTAACTACTAGCTTATTTTTTGTTATTTAACCGTAAATTACCTGGAATAATTAATAAAATAAATAAAACATCATCGTCCCGTACCAGCCAAGTGAGCTGGTAACCCAAATTATTGCTAGATATAGGAGCCTACATAATTATATTCCATTATTATTTAAATTATGAACTTCGAGACAAGCCACAATGAACAATGTACCGGATTATTTCCCACCGTAATAATTTTTAAAAACTAGTAATTGACTTATTATGGTTGTCAATAAGTTGGTTTGGATCAAATCTTCCAAAATGAATTAGACCTACTATCTACGAAGTTCAAATTTGACACATTGCTTTAGTTTCCATGATAATGTATGTATGTGATAAGTTTAACCTGACTCTTTATCTAAGGCTTCAGATGAGGAAACTACCCAATAACGAACAGCACAGTTACTAAATTTTTTTCAGTACAAAAACGTATTTTAATTTTTTATACTATTAACTTTTATTACTTTAAATAATTAGGAGGAAGGTACTCCTAATTTATTCAACTTTCAGACCAGTTTCTGCAGATCTCAATTCGCGGAATAAATAGTCTAATGGACGGAACTGCCTCGGAATAACTTATTTTTTTAAAACGCTCTCTCAATTTCGATTTTTTCACCCCTTTCCGAATTGTTGCTGACTTTCTGATACAAATTGAGTGTTAAATTGCTTGACTACGTGACGTTTTAATAGGGTGCTTTCTTACTTCGAGGGTGCTGAGTTAATCGTTGAGAAAGTAGATCGACCAAGTGTGTACTGGAAACTAAGTGTAATATTTATAATTTAAAGTAAATAGGAAAATGTAATTTGATTCTAGAAGTAAATGTATTAATTGTAAATCTACGAGTCTTAAGGTTTCGTGATCAAAACCGAAGTCTTATACATAGTACTATCACGTCGTCTGACCGTTTCTTTATTGATCCAAACCATAGTAAAGACCGTACTACAAAGTTGTAATTTGGTATAATTATCTATACATATTTATTACGTCGATAGTGTGATAGAATGAAATCTTAAAAATGGTACCTGCGCTACACGTATGAGGGAAAGATAAAGTAATGCTGGAAAGACCATTCAACTATATTAGAAATTTGCGAAAACTGTTTTTATTTAGGAATCTGAATATTACACTTTAATTGCTAATTTGATTATAAATACAAGTGTTAAGTGTACACACATCTTCCACTTAAATGTTTGGTGTTGAATAGGTGAAAAACTCAGGGAATCGGAGAGTAAAGGAACTGAGTGTTCCACATGGCTCGTCAGGTATCAACCGGGTTTTTCGGATAATCATGTATGTGTCAAAACATATAAAATTTAAACACATACAGAACTATTAATATCCACCAAAATGACTTAATATCCACCACAATGGATATGCCAAACAAAGCGAAGTTTGCAACTTGAGAGCTCATAATCTTCGGACAATGTCCGGTTGGGGACTCAAACCGGACAATATGCGAGAACTTGCCGGACGTTCGTGCAAACTTGTATCGGACAATCGTGCAACTTGTGCCGGACGTTTCTAAACTTCGACTTAAGACTGGACATAAGTTATTTTGAGAAACAAGTCGGTTGGATTCGTACCTTGATTTAGAGTAACGCTTTGGTCTAATTCAGGCCATATGTTTCATATCACGAATATTCTTGTAGGTACTGAAGTTTGCAATAATTTTGTGGTTATTAATTTAACATTAAGAAAATGAATCTCTTATTCATTTGAACCTCTGTGTCCGAGACAGGTACAGAATACTTTGGTAAAATTATAAATTTTAAATTTATCACCAGTTAGTATAGTACTATTAAGTATAATCCGTTACTGTGGGTAGGAAAAACAAATACCTCGATAGATTCTTGCCGCTTCTTCCCAGGACAACTCACGGTAGGAATTTATTGAAGCATTATCAATCATTAAGTGATTTTCGAGAAGATTTTGGGAAAATCCAATTTTAAATAAAATTAATTTTATTTTACTTTATTTTCAATTCATTGACTAAGCCACATTTGCATCAGTGAAGGTAAACATCGCGAGATAGTGCTCTCCATAGTGTTCTTAACAGTGAGTGAAATCTGCCATAAAAGTGAGTGAAGACTTGAACCCATAGTGGGAAAGTCATGAGTAACTGACTGAATTTGACGGCCCCGAAGCCTACTTGGCAGTGACCTTGCCTGCGAAACGAGGGGTCCTGGGTTCGATTCTCGGCCGGGGCAGATATTTGTGACAGATAAATATTTATTCTTGGGTCATGGGTGTGAGTGACGTGTTATTTGTGTTGTCCATGCCACCCGCGATACAAGGAATCTTACTGCGAGGGTATGAGTTTGTTAGCGTTATTTATTATTTAACTATAATAATTATTACTGAAACACCGTAACCTCTGATTGTATTCAACAATATTTGATTCATAAGAATCTATTGTAACTTAGATACACATGCATGTTTCGCAAATTGTAGTTTCGCAGATTAAAATTAACAGTTTTATAAATATTTACGAAAATTGAATATTCAACCTTTATAGATCATAATATTATTGTATCGTAATAATGATATAACATTCAAAGCTATGGAGTGGAAAGTGCCCTTGATATTAGAACAAAAAATATATTTTTTCTAGATAGAGTACACCGTACGAAATGATATCTCTTAGTTAATGATACTATTATGTTGGCTCAACATCGCAAAACTTTTTTTTCTTCAATCCCAAACACATTGTTCGTAAGGGTCCATCCACATTAGGTCTCCCCACGTTTCTTATTAAAGCGATAGAATACTTCATTAGCAGTGCGGTATCACTGTCCGCGGATCCGCTCGTAAATCCGCAGCCGTAAAGCATATAGACAGCGTCGTATTCTTGCGGTGGCGAATGTCCTCTACGTGATACTGGATTTGTCCTTTCGGAGAAGAGTCGTGAACGCTTAGACGTGACAGTGGATATTTTTTTTCAACTTTAAACAGAACTAATAACGACTGTTATCTTTGTGAGAATAGCTTAAACGTATTCAATGTTTAAATTTGTCAATTTAATATCAAGTCAATTTAAAAGCAAGTCAGTAACTAACACATACTAAGCCTACAGCACACATTTTAACTATTCTTATAGCATGATATACAAATGTACTTGTTTTTTGTGACTTAATTAAATTAAAAGTGTCGGTAGCGCTAATGTTTCCATTATGTAATGGCGATTTAATGAGCAGCTTTGTGCAACTGACTTTCTAATAATTCTGATAAATCATTATTATAAAGTAACGATATTAGTATTTACTTACTTTTCCTGCATATCTTACCGTTTAACAATTTTACCTACTACTAACCAACTGATCTATTTGCGCCCAAAAAAACCCCGTAGGTATAAAACTACAAAACCTTGACTGATTTATTTTATAAAATCAATAAGTTATGAGGCTATATTTTCTTAAATTACTAAAGAATACAAACTAAGAAAAACAGATTTTTCGACTTAAAGTTGCTAGAGGACTACTAAAGCAATATTATTATTTTTTAATTATTAACAATACACATACATGACCCTACAATAAAAACCCCTGAGTCATGTATGCCATAGACAACAGACAAAGACACACAACCAGAATACATATACTCAGACCGAAAACAGAAAATACTCTTCATTCAAAATTCTGTTTCGCTGTGAATCGAATCTAGGAGCCTTAAAATCGTTTTGTTTTTTTTTTGCTACCCTCGCAGCAGGATTCTCTGTGGGTGGCATGGACAACACAGATAACAAGTCACTAACACCCATGACCCGAGAGCTAATATTTATCTGTGACATAAATATCTGCCTTGGCCGGGAATCGAATCCAGGACCCATCGTCTCACAGGCAGGGTCACTACCAACTAGGCTACGGGGCCGTCAATTGGCCTTAGAATGGTGGTCAAGTATAGCAACCCTTGTGCAACAAAGATCATCATGACTCCTTATGATATAGCCAGTTCTAAGTTCTCTCAAGTCTACGTATCGGCTCTAACGCGCCTAGGTAAATAGCGGTATCAGAGTGACGGATGTCTCTCGCAGTTTGAAGAATATCCACCGCCACAGATCATGCGCGTACGTGACGGGAATCGCTGCTAGTGGCAGATGCCTTTTTTATTATTTATTTAGGGGGGATATTCGGTCATTAGCGGAAGGTACGCTGTAATAGAGAGTGAACTCAGCTATGATATATGAAATTCAAACGTGAGATCCCAGTTTAAGGTTAGATCTTTCAATAATATCATTACTTCGACAAACTCAGTTAAGTACAGGGTATTACGCAAGAAATCCTGGAATTTTGAGTTACATCTTTGAAGACCTAAGTAAGAAGATGTAAGTAGTGTAGGAGTAACCAGTTATGATGAAAACTGATGAGATGAAAGCACCAATTCGCTTAAAACTAAGCATATGACAGAAATGGCATAGAGACTTAGTAGACCATCGACAATATTCCCATCATCATGGTATTACACCAAAGCGATACCCATGCGATGAAGACCAAGAAAAAAAGAGAGAAAAAGAAAAGAAATTGATTTTATTTACACTGTGAATGACGTTAATTAGTTGCATGGTACTTAATCTATAATTGCAGCTAAATGGCAAAAAGCATCGCCTACTAAAACGTACAATACAGAATACCCATCTAAAGTACAACCAGATCTACATACGTAAACCACAGAGCCACAAGAGGCGCGCACCCGGAATGATTCTGTTAAATCAACACCATTACTCGAAACAAGATCAGACATGTTTATCTGGAGAAAAAAAGAGACATCAATAACGCACGTCGTTTAAGGGCTCGAACCCCATACCCTTGTTCCCATTACAGCAGCGACAAAAAAAGATCACATTCGATATACATCAAGAATCGAACATTAGCCTCGGCGTTTTCCTTGGGGTGGAAACGTACGGTCGTATTTTACGGGAGTTTCCGTCGCAGTTCTTAGTACGTTCATTTGGTTACAACCGAAGCAGATAACAAATCGTAGACGCTGCATCTAGCATGTTTCGTAAAATCCATGTAAAACTACTTTAATAATTACTAGTGTAGCCAGAAATAAAGAAGCATACTTTCTTTTAAATAGCTTTTTACACCAACCGAAACACGTTTAAACATGTTACTGTCGATTCTCGAAAAAAAAATCTTTTTATGAATTAGGACAGTTGGAATTAAACTGATACAAAATCCAAAAACCACGAGGAACTAAAGGATGGTTTTAAGTATGAAACAGGAATATTTAAAACAACTGAATACGTAGTGATTTTCATCCGTATGTATCTGCAGCAAAAAATCCTGACATATTCCCGTATGGTGTTCACAATAACATCGACTCTGGCCTCGAGTGTCGTACGGCCATACCTCGAGTGGTCCTTAAGACGTTTCGCA
>DWPA01000373.1:0-26448 GCA_018251375.1 Calpodes ethlius
AGCCGGATCCGTTTGAGAATTAGATCTGGTCGCCAAGTCCCACATTTCCTATATTAGGTAATAATTAGATAGCAGATGAAATTAATGTGTACAGAAATATTGTTGATATTATTAAAGTAATTGTCCTCCTCTTCATGGTCTCTTTGACCATCTTCCGCCATTTTGAACGGTCAGTTGTGATGTTTAGCTGTTCTCATACACCTGGTCCATCCATCTCTTTTGGCTTCGACCCCTCATTCCTTTGTCTTTCATCTTGTCTGTAATTATGAGCTTCTTCAGGTTGTCGCCTTGCTTTCTAGCGATGTAGCCGAAGTACTAGAGTATCCGTTAGAGACATGTGGCAGAAAATGCAATTGGAGAATGGAGATGTTGGATCTGTAATACCTAATCATTAAAACATGCTTTTATCAGGGGAACATAAGTTAATAGAGCTGTCAAAAAAGTAGAAACAAAGACATAATAGGTATATGTTACGGGATCAAACTAAATAAAATCGTTTGATTAAATCTATAGATCTTTATTACTTTGCCGATACTTTCACGGTTAATAGTACTTATTTTATTTATTTATGAATATCATCCTTATTTCAGCAACGTCATCGGAAATGTACACCCGTAGCGCTCGCAATGCCGTGGGAGCATTGGACGGGCGTGGCTTGGTCGCTGTCATCAAGCGCCAGGTGCCGTTGGCTGGCCAGCTGGACCACGAGCTGTCATGGGGCCAAGGCTGGGGCTGGGTCACGCTGCCTAATGGTGTTTGGAGTGGACGTAAGTACTAATCTGCGGCGATTTTAACATAATAAATATAACATTAACGTCTATTCAAGTAGAAAATGATTCTATTTCAACAATCGTAATAA
Organism: Calpodes ethlius; assembly: GCA_018251375.1. Lineage (NCBI taxonomy): Eukaryota > Metazoa > Arthropoda > Insecta > Lepidoptera > Hesperiidae > Calpodes > Calpodes ethlius. The sequence continues at coordinate 860 of DWPA01000373.1, forward strand.
GATTTAAAAATTGATCGCATCGCTGAAGCGCTCTAAGTCCGACCGCTTTTGTCAAATTGTAAGTGATTGAATTTTGTAAGCTACGCGATTGCACTCGAGGGAGACATATAGTGGAGACCTCTTGAGATCTTATACGTTAGTTTCGTAGGTGAAGCATTGACTGCAGAGGTTACGATAACTTGTCGGTCTGCGTTGTTTTTATTTAATAAGATTTCGTATTATAATCAGGACAGCATAAGAATTTGTAGCTCGCAGGTTGCAAATAATGGTTATCAAATTTAATCAATTAAGCATTCCACCTCCCCAGAAGTGATAAAAAGACGCGATCCGATCGCGTTTGGGCATATTAGATTTGTTTGTGTGTGATGTAATCGGATGATCGTTACAATTAAAATGTTTTTTAAACTACATGTTTTTTATTTCAGGCTTGACCTGGTCCCAAGATGGCGATGACTTCGCGCTTCACGCAATGCCAATTATGCACCACACTAACGTGTCCCAGGCTTGTTCCATGCTGGATGGTGTGACCGCTTACGAAGCTTCTGCGTACGAACAAGCTCTAGCGGAATACGACGATGCTGCGACCACCTCCGACGACTGGGACTTCGGTGTCGACTGTGGTGACTTCATGATGTAGACTTATTTTATTTTAAGTACATGCCCGCTTCTGTTATTGAAACATTGTACTTCAATTAGGATGTTACAGTGCACATTTTCTGTATTTTATATGATTACTGTGTCAGCCATGAAAAAGTTCCATTAGTTTTTGCTAAGATATGAAAATAATATATGAATTTGACTTCAAGCATGTACTTACATTTAAATTTTCATAGCTATCGCATTATTTGATGTTTGTGAGGAGATTTTGTGTGCTTTCGTAGCAAATGTCGTATTTGCTCAATAATAAACGAGAAAATACTATTGTGCTGGTCACAATAATTAAAACTAATAATGTGCCAATTATTGAAGATTTCTATGAGAATGGAGGTGAAGCATCTTATGATTTTTATTGTCACAATAAATAAAATTATGAGAGAGTCAATCGTACCTTAATAAGCGATCCTGGGAGCCAAAGCTCAAGGATCGTTAATTAGCTGCATGTTCTATAGTTGTAACTTGTATCCGTGTTTGTCATAGACGATGTGTGTAGCCATGAACACTAGATTTTCGTATTCTCTATGACCTAATTACTCTATAGGTCACGTTCAATAACTTAGATATAGAAAAAATAAGCACTTTATAGAGCTATTCGTGAAACTTTATACTCTGTAACGAGAATGGTACCCTCGCTCCGTTTCAAATAACTTTCTGTCTAGTCCTTCGCAACGTTATGAGATTTTACTCGACGGAATAGTTTCGAGACAGTCTTTTTTTAATAAATAAGTACAACCAGTATTTAATAAAATTTTCGAATGTTTTACGTGTCACGAATTCAGGGTAACGCGTTGCTTATGTCTTCGTAAAACTTTTTATATTCGACACCTTATAACCTTTAGATGTTGAACCGCACAAATTGACTTCATTCATAGTTTCGTTTCAATTATAGTGTTTAAGTCAAACGCGCTTTGTCCCCGAAACACCAATCGCAGAGGTATTAAATTAAATAAATTATATTTACTTAGTACATTGTGAGTATTATAGGATAAGCTGAACTTGGTGTTAGATAGTAGCGATCGTGGTCGGTAGAAATAAAATTTCCGAACAAAACCCTCTAGGTGCCTATTTTTAGGATCTTTTGTAAAATATCTCTTACATTTATCACACGAGTAAATTACACCGATGGTATTTAACGACGTGGATAAGATTGCTCTACGTTAATCCAGTAAGGAGAACTTCAAAGTATTATAATCTCACGCACTAATAGGACAAGTCCAAGATTAAGGGTTGTATTAAACTAGATGTTCTATGAAATTATAGTCACGAAAACACACTTCGGTCGTTTAATCCAAAGGGACGTGTAGTCCAGTCCGTTTACTGGTTGCATTGACGTAATTAGACATAATAGATTTCGAGATGAGTCGCCGAATTGTCCTAAAGTGTGTTTCTAGTAAGTTACCATCAGTCTTTAGTCTTGGACTAATACTTATTCCCTAATGTACATCGGATTCAGTAATATATAAAAAGTAGTCCAGAAACTTTTCTGACGAGCAAACTTTTGGAGGGATATTTTGAAAAAGATCGCCGTTCCCAATAATAATGCAAACGTTTTGGCGTAGCATCGGTCGGCATAGATAATAGGTGAAGTATTAGAACAATATGATCGGAAAATAATTATTATGTAATCTAGTCGCTATTAATCTTCCGACCTACCCAAAGACTGCCTAACGTTATATTACCTGATACCTGTGTTGTGTGAGGTCCTAGGCATGGTAAACGCGTTTTAATTACCCTGGCCCCGCGAGTGCTATGTTGCAAGATTTTGATTCTATTTTTAACTGGAACTGTTTGATCCCTTACTCGACTTTATTCTGTTGAGGGGACTACAGCGAAAGTATTCTTTAACTGCCAAATATTTTTAAGTAAACGGGATTCTTGATGAGAGAATGGATTTGTGAATGTTTTGGACTAGGGACGTCGTACATGTTGTTATAAGTTATTGAAAAAAAATGTGATGTTCCTTTTTATTTTCACTATTTTGATTTTTTCCGAGCGATGTGTTTGTGGCTGTGGTATGTAAACGCAATTTACACCTTCCAAATAATTCTGATCGTAAGTTAGATTTTAGGAAACATTGGAACTTTAGGAGGTAATTTGTGCAACTTCGATCTAATCTTAATAATCGCATAAAGATTGTATACGTCCTTATCGTTACAAAATTATATTTGCCGTATTTGAATTAAAATTAAAACTAGATATCTCCAAAGTTTAAACCGTTAAGATTACTGACGGTAATTTTATTTATTATCCTTCTGTCACACTTGAGTTAATAATAGTGTAAACGCTGCGCCCAAGTTCTTAATTATAACGTTAATTAGCGCGCTGAACTGTGAGTGCAACTGCATAATGTCATTTTAACACGCTAATTAATGCGTTAGGATGCGATTGTAGCACGAATAAGAATATCAGTATATACTTGTATTTTATCTACTTATTCTTACAAGTGCTTAACGTCAATTCCATTGATGGTAAGTGGAGATGATATAAGATTGTATGTAGCCTGTAAGTTGACGAAATAATATGCTCATAGAAATTAATACAATTGATCAATGTTTCCTAAACTCACTTAGATCGCAGAGTGTCAATTGCGCCTTATAGATAAGGGTCCCTGTAAAATTTTAGGACAAAATTCTTGCAACATAGCCATAGATGTTGTAGCAATTGTGTAATTATGAGTATACTAGATATATTAGAGACATGTAAGGAATAAAGTAGTGTGCGCGTCAGAATTCAGGATGTGGTGTATTTTGTAAAAATGGTGTTCACCCTTATTGTGTCGTTCATTATTTAATAAATGTTTTAATGACAAACGTTATCGGGTCATCGGATAATGAAAGAAGTGCAATTTTAATGTACGTTATATATATTAAGTATTGTTTGGGCTATATTCCTATTTAGGTGTTTAGAAAATATATTTTATTCAATGAAATTGAGCATGATTTTAATTTATGTATTTTTGATGCATTGTGTATTCATTGTTATTAAAATACTTTCTGAATGTCACTGGAATATTAAATACCCTTAAATATTTTAGGTTAAATATCTTTGTAATTAAAGTCTTGACATGTTAGGTATATTAAATGCCTAAAGTACCTGTAGAATCAAATGAAAATCGTACACTGCTGATGGTCGTATGTAATGAATTCGTCATTCGTGTTAATTAACTTATTAATTTCATGTTTGTGTGTTGTCACTTTGCAAAAGCAGTATTTTCATTTTTATATGAATTTGTACCTATAAGATGGTTTATACAAATATTAATATTAGGCTGCAATAACGTGGAATGACGCTGGAATCGTCGAGAGATGTCGAAAGAAACATATTTTTGTAATGAATGCTTGCAAACTTATATATTTTACGATGAAAGTTAACAATGTGTTCGTTTTGTGTATTTTGTACTGTTCATATTTTAATGTGATGTTTAGTTCCGAATGTTCAATTTGTCCGGAGTTTTTGCTAAAATTTGCTAATACTTTTTGTCCACATTGCTTATATTAGAAAATTACCTATACTTCTACAATTACTATTACTTCCAGTGTGTAATAAACATAATTTAATTATTAAGAAGTTAAACGACGAGCGAGCCTTTATTTCACATAATATTATGATAATATAGCTTTGAATATTACAATATTACAGCTAACTTTGTCATCATAATAGTGCGTGATAATATGAGAAGAAACTTTGTCATTGCACACTAGTATTTTGTCGCTAAGACAACTCTTAATAACAGTTACTTGCAACTTGTTCGCAGTTGCTATTCTCCTAACGGAGATGAATGCAACTTTGTTTACAAAGGCTTTGTCATTTCAATACAGGTAATATTATACTTTTACAGTCCCACAACTATGAAATTATAACAATGTGGACAATTCGTATGCTTAATATAAAATCACTGGTATCTAATAACTTATAGTTTTCCCTAATCTCCAATTGGTATAATTTTGAAAACAGATATAACTACATAAGTTTCTAATACCAGTGATTACAATAAAGGTAGTGGTTGCATAGTGAAAATGATAGAATTTAAAGTAATGCACGCACTGCGATTAGGCGTAAACATTGTTCAACCATTATTGCAAGACCCACGACCGAGAGACGTTAACACTCGACTGCCCTTACAGAACTTGAAGATGGTGTACCACAATGTAATGGGAACGATCTAAAATTTGGCTTTTAAATGTCTATGCGCCATGGCGTCAGGAATATCGTCATTCACCAACCAATGAATGAAACAGTAATCTGTCATGCTGCCTGGGTGGAAATACGTTTGTGCAAAACTAATCGTGAGTACCCGTACCAGAATAAAAGGCACAATTCAACATGCGTTTGGGTTAATCTGTAACTAAGAGTAAAGTTTTCACATACGTTGCCTCAGTTATCCATGTTGCAGCATGGTTGGATTGGCTTCAGATTTAACCAATTATTAGGGAAGACCCGACCCCTTAAGCCTGATTTAAAGCCATTTCGCGTTAACAATCGCAGTGCGTTAGATGTCAAATACCTAAAACGTAAATGTGCGTAGATAGGTTCAACGTGAATGTACGTGTATGAGTAATAGAGACGTTCACCTTAACACATTATGAATGTTTGTATGTAACTTTTGTAAAATAAACGCCCTATGGCAATTTTACTAGTTTTATTTCATGTTAGTAAATTTTATAAATAATTAAAAGATTCTACATAAATTATATAGAAAAAAACAATAAATGTATGTATTCAATTCATCATTTACATACATACATATTTATGACACATAAAATGACACGATACTTGCTAATAAATAGAATCCATTCCAAACCTGTGTCTATTGGTATTAAACTTAACTTAATGTTTGGTCTGGTCATACCTCGCCTCGATTAATGTTCATGAGTATTGCACAGATCTGTCAAATGAACTTCGGAATTAATTAGACTGCGTAATTAAATACGTCTTCTAATCTGCTTACGTTTGGCTATTTTCCCAGCATCATGCCCAAGTTAAATGACTTTATTGGACGGAGGCGATAATACAGATTTGTCTTCACGTTTTGCTTTTAAATAATTGCACTTATCTTCGTTATTTCAAGGAAAACTTCCAGTGCATTGATACATTTATTGTATAATAATACCATAAAAAAACGAATATTAGAAGTTGTATTCGTTTTTTTTTAGTTAAGATATAATTTCTGATGGATTGCTTCCTGTATTTATAAGGCGTCGAAAGAATTCGTCTAAATTTTTTTAAATCCATTCGATTAACTGTCTCGTCTTTAAACGATTAGTTTATAATAAAAATAATGTAGGTATAACATTTAAGGTGTTAAATTTATCTATCCTTGACTTCAATCTGTATTGCAATCAAATCTACATCGACAAGGTTATCCTAAGATACAGAGCTTATGCTAGCTTTAAGAAATTCGTTTGAAGTTTCAACCTCACATTGCTTCGATATATCAATTGTTAGACAGGTTGATAATTTATTGAATATTCATCTCTCATTAGTATTTTCAATGATCATTATGCTTGTTGACTGTTAGAGATAGTCTTTATGCGTTAGTCTATCATATATGTACTTACTAAGTTCCAGGTTTATACCAAAGAGAATATATATATATATATATAAGTACATAAATTTACTCCTATAAAACATTGACAAATATAACTTTCCAGTGAATTATCTTTAAAAGTACTCTACAAATCTCTTTCACATATTTATTTACTGTAAATATCTTTATAAAACTACTTCTAAGAGTATAAAAAAGGACATAGGTTTCATAAACTATGTAAGTATTTGTGACGTCCCAGTCGACTAGAGACGTCTTATAATTTCACTAATAACACAAGTGAAGTTAGTAATAAACACGGAAAAGTGCATTCGGAGATACCTAGAATTGGTATTTTATGAGAGACACAGTCAAGTTAATGAAAATGGTACACTACTTGGCACTCTATTTTGTCTGAGGAATCCGAAGGAGCTATCGATAATGTTATCAGTGCCAAGTCTATGTAATTGAAGAGTTATCCATCGATAACTTAATTTTCAATAACACAGAGAATATTATTTTCTTCCAACACATACATACAAGATACCTCGCCCGCGCCATCTCTCGGTAACTTTACAACACACGGACTTGAAGCTTACACACCCGCGCGTCTCTACATACAGCCGACGAGTGTCCGAGTCCTGCCCTGGCTGAGTCGCTCGGCGACCGCAGACTTGTTTAATCGCTAGAACGTCATTCATTCGCGGCCGCTCATTTCGCATAAAAAAATAAAACTTTTATCTCTAGGATTATTCATGAATAAACCTTTTTCATGCAATATTAATGTATAAAAATGGCATAAAAACTATGAATGTCAGTCAGACCGTTCAATAATCGTGTCAAAGTTTGTGACTAAGTGTTTTTTTGGATAAATCGCGCGTATTATTTACCGTTCATGACCGGTTTTGTAGTGTTTATTTATAAATTGGGACATTAGATAAACATTGCATGTATTTTTAACGGTTCAGTGTTATTCTTCTTTGTTATTTTAAGTTACAAAAATGGAGAAGACGGGAGGCTCGCGGCTGCTGCAGATGCAGGTGAGGTGCTCTAAAGTATATTTGAAAATATCTGTGACTCATATCCGTTTGTGTTCTGCTAGTTAGATGACATTTAGATAAAATATACGTACAAAATTAGTTGAAATGAGTAGTCAATAATAAATTAGGGGGGCTATTATACTTTAACATACTCATTATAAGGTCTGTGCTGAAAATGCTTAGTATTTTTGCAATTATGATCACTTGTTTAAATTTTCCTTAAATTTATAAATGAAACAAACAAGTATACTCGTTCTTATCATCGTTATACTTAGTAGTACTTATTAATAATTCAATGTAATATTTACAACAGTAATAAAATTCCTGTTTTCCTTGTACAAAGTAAGGACCTAATGACATTTCATATACAACAATATTATAGAAACAATATGCAATTTAGTAGATTTAATCATTAGGTTTTATAGACACAAAATTGTGGCACGACTGATTGCATTTTTCTCTCAATAAGATGCCTATTGGCGGTAGGGGATGTTGGCGCTGTAAACTCATTTGCTGTCCTTAAAAAAATTAAAGTCTGAATTACGTCACACTGCCAGCTGGTCAAGTGGAAATTTCACACACCTAACAAATCATCACAAACTGTCGTTACACATTCAATCAGCATCAGGATTAAAAGACTTCGATCGCGATCACATGGACTTTAATGGCTACCATAGAAAACTAGGTATCAAGGATTCCTCACAATATATTCCTACGCCAAAATAGTTCATGATATACCTAATTACTTTTTAAAAGTTCATAACTGTTTTTGAAATGTCTGAAGTGCATTCAGAATTTCAAAATTAGGAGACCGATATTCTAACGTCCAAGATACTACATATATTTCGGCAAAATAATGAAATAACCTTAATAATCGCCAAAATACCTGCATAAAAAAAATATATAAAAAAACTATGTAACTAATTAATTGTTCAAAGTAATATTCTTGTCGAAATAAGATCGCTACACATTCTGATTACAATGTAGTAATTATACGACGTGTTTTATAAATTTAAATTACAATCAAAAAAAATATTAGGCGTACCTAGGAAGAACAGGGCAGAGTAAGGCAGTTTTCCTCTCCACTGAAATTTGTATGCCATCCAGAAGTTACGTAGGTGTCTTTTTTCGTCAAGAAAAAATCTTATTGACTATCCTAACCCCTCCCCTGAGCTGTAATAAATGTGATTCCAGTGGCCTTTGGAATATATGTCCTTTGCCCTAGAGCTAAAATATTTTTAAGGTGATTAGTTTTAGTTTGAAACTGATTAGTTTGCCCATCCCAAGGCCAAAAAATCTACTTTACAGCCAGGTGAACCAGAAACTCGGTACGCCTATGCCTATAGATCCTTAAGCACCCTACGAAGAGTTAGTAAGTGTAAAGTGTAGAAAGTTTTTTATCTTAGTCTAAGGTCTTGCGAGACCTTTACAAGTTAATGTAATAGAATCAGGGAACACAGGATTATATATGATATATGATCGTAAATAAAACATTCAATAAGATAGAAAAAAAATCAATTACATGTTATGAAACGTACGGAATTCAAAGAAATGGGAGTACCTGCCACCGAATGAAATCCGTAAGTGAATTGTGTTTTAAACATACCTCAATGGATACATATTCACGAAGCTTTTAACGCTAATTGTATTCACACTTTGGAGCTTCCAAATGTGTTTGGAGGCGCGGCTGTTTTGTCAGGAAAATGGTTTTATTACGTAACTGTCTAGCTATTACTTCAGTTTACGGTTTTAGTTTCATGTAATATAATTAATGAATAATCCTGACCTGACCCAAATTCCATGCCGCTAGAATAGGATGTCGAAAAGGCAACACAAGGTAATCTTATTTGATCACAGTGTCTCACGTAAAGATTAAGATATTATCAGTATTATTAATAAGTCATTAAATAATATTAAAAATGAAGTTAGTCGTTAGTGTTGGAGCCTTTCTGATTTGTTACCAGTTCCCATAATATTGCTTAGTCAGCCGCCAGACGAAGTTTTCTATCCTTCTCTTTTCCTTATTCTTTCTTGCTCAATAATGCATCCCTAATAAGTCTGGTATTACAGACAACTTTGGACGGTATTTTTTTAATTCATCAACAAAAGTTACATCAAAGCCTAAATAATCAGTGCACACGCTATAATTCAATAATCATAAAGATGCTTCATACGAAAAGGTTAATCTTATAAAATTTGATAAAAAAAAAGGACAATAATTGAGATTAACATAAATTGTTTATGGTACATACTAGATAGATTATTTATATTTTAGCCATAGACCACAACCAATCTGGAGGCGTATTTGATCTTTTGTTGTCTGCTATATCCGTAGTATTATCCGTATCCGTTGTTAGTATCCGTATAATTCCAATATAAATATATATTTTTTGTACTACTAACCTACTGAAGTTGCAGTGACTAATCTCTATTGTATCTGTTGGACTGAAATCATTTATTTTCCCTCCATATCACATCAATCCTGTTATCTTCGAAGCCAATGTTCTAATAATGTATAAGATAATAGTTATCTTGACAACAATATGGATTTGTAGTGCATTATTAATAAAATATTAATAAATAGTATAGTTCTAGTATGACTCAGAAATGACCAGGGATTTTATTGCGATATTTGTCAATAAATTGAGTAATTCCTACGTTTAGGTGTAAAGTGAATAAACATCTCATATGATGTCTGATTAACAATAAAATATTTTATTTATTGTCCTGAATCTTCGTGAAGACTGCTACAAGTTGGTACTCATTATTTTAAAGTATATACTTACTAATAAAAGTATTATATTTTTACTTTTATTACTTATTACGAGTAAGTATAACTTCATGTTCGCGTCCTCGTAGTTTCACTCGTGCATAATAATTTGCTAACGAACTCCGTCCGTCGCTGAAGCTAAAACTTGTTCAGCCCGGCTTCTGCGCTTCAGTGAATCCCTCTTTTCAATGTAAACAAACGTCCGTAAAATTGTACACTGAAAATTGAACCTTAATTCTTTAATTTCTTTGCACAATTTCTAACGGCAGAGCTGCTATTTGAATTGGATTCGCCGTATGGGGCACTAGCAACTGATTAAACCGTCGTTTTTCAAATTTGCCAACTGTTCGCGTATCCGAACTAACTCAACTTACAATTGGCGCGCTGTCTATCTTTCGTCTACTTTTATTTCTTAAGTTGAACAGAGAAGGAAGATCTGATAAGATAACGTTTTATTCTTTTACGCCTGGAAGAGCGAACCTTGACCTCCGTCGTTGTGAACAACTCGTATTATTGGGTACAACAAGTCAATGGAACGATGTGCTTGTCATAGCTATGAGATGACGTCATCATTTAGCAATAACGGATATGGGACTTTAAAAACTTGCCAATCTTATACTTTTAAAGACGTTGGAGAAGTTACAAACAATATACGTCTAATAGCTAACGTGTATACATACCGGAGTATTACATTTTCAATTAAGAATGGTTTAAAATGCACTTGCAAATGCTGCATAATGTTCTGTGAAAGCTCTCCAGCTCCCCGGCGGAAATCTCATTAAAACTGAATAACCGACGCGACGTTTTAACTGAGGCTGAAAACTGGATTCTGCTTTTAATTTTGCTCCTTGCCGTTCAGAATTTCTGATGAATTCATTTAATATCAGTGTGTACCTGAATTTTTATGTTACTCTCATTATAGGCACTAGACATCTGCACTCTTTAGTCTTATCTAGGTTAATAGATTTAAAAATAATTCATTTCCAAATCGGTTTATATTTGCACATTAAATAAATGTCCCCAGTTATTTATTTTTTTCATAGAAAATAATGATAAAATATTAAAGTTCGAGTTATTTGCAAGCACGATAATGAGCGACGCATTCTACCTTCTTGTTTATGGTCATATACGTAATGGTAAGTTTTTTTTATATAATACGAAAATGAAACCACGTGACTCAATGATAGTTTATTGATTTTTCAATAAAGGGTTTTCATTTTTTTAATTAAATTTAACTCTATATCGTCTAATAAAAATTGAACTGTTATGAACCAATAGTATAAGTTTGCAACCGACAGAAATTGTATCGGTTTGGATGTAGTTTGATCGACTACGGAATAGCACATCTTTTTTCACAGTATTGTGAGTAGGTATAAAGGGAGCTTTATGCAAATGGTTCTAAGTAAAAGATTGTACGTGTTGATATCTTAAAATTACAACTAACCTACATGACGCGAGAAAGGTTTATTGAAAATCTGTCGAACATGTAGGCGTAAGCTTTTATTAAAAGTACAACTATATAATTTAGTGAGAGACACTGACAATTTACAGTAATTACGAGGAGGGCTTGGTGTTCGTTGTGTCACCGGCACGCAGTCGCCGGTCGCTCGATAGCACCGATAAAGACCACGATTAGGGTTGTCACCATTTTTTTGGTACATTGATTATTAAGTATAAGTGAAGGAAACTAGGTACCTACATAGAGTCAAAATAAAATATATTTTTTATTATTAAGTATAAAAATATTTTTATTGCTTTTCTCAAACTTTATCAAATGATTATCCCTGCTAAACAATTTCACAGAATCTTCTTCTATATATTCTTATCATATACATATATCCGGTGACAACGTCCGATACGTATATCCCAGAAACATCGAATTATACGAAATAAATTACTTTAGCGTACTTTATAAATCTCATAAACTATAGAGTATAATTACCCGATATAACGTATAAAACTTTTTATAAAGTACGGGTGGCAACCCTAACCACAATATCCAGGTCACGTGACATGTCGCATTGTCATTTGTTATGTTATGTTGACGACAACAACAAAAATAAAGGCTATTGAGGTACCAATAACCGAGTGTAACTATTATTAAACATTATATTAAGGTATTTTAATGGAATAGGAAGTTTAGAGTCGAATGAACTCTTATACAAACTGTTAATGGAACCGTTTGAATTAGTTGAACTAATGAAAATAGTACACTTAATCAATCATAAACTTATGGTATAATATTTTTGTTACTAACAGTCAACATATTAATCATTCAAGTATAGACCGTGCCCGCTGTGTGATACTCCGTCAATCAATTACGATCAACACAAGCTGCGGTGCATGAGCGCGTCTTTCTCATCATATGCAATCTTAACTTGTTTTTTTTAAATTTACTGTTACTATTGTAGTTTCTATCTCTACCCTGTTCCGATAGATTCCACACACTTATTTTATCACTAAAGTGGTTGGCAGGTGACGTGTTGATAAATACAAACAGCATTGTGATAAAAACGTTACTAATGTTAATATCTGCTTTTGTTGTGAGTTTGTATAGTTTCTTTCCAATCACTTGATAAAGGACATACACTGTTACATTAAATTTAAATTAATTTTATTCAATTGCCAAGAATTTGAACAAAGTAATTACTGTCAAAATTTTTAAATACTCTGAGATTACTTGGTAAACTTATACTTAAGTCATTACTTGAGTATAGATACAGTTGTAAAGAATCAGTGAGGCATTCGAATTTTATTTATTTATTTATATTTCAAACGTTTATTAAATGTACGATACAATATTCAAAAATTTAATTCGCTTATCTAAATGGAAATCTATATTGGATAATTCATTTCAAAACAATTAAGCACAAGACAGTACATAACATGTCAAATGTGGAGCAATGAACTGATGGGGACTAAATTCCACAGACAATTTTATAGGCTAGATTGACAGTACAGATAATATACATTTATTATAACACTATAGCAATGCAATATATATTATATAATTAATATTTGTAATAGACATTTGTAAAATTTTAATTCTTACATCAGTTTTCCAACATTATCTTTTTCGCGGCATATAAAATTATCTGTCTTTTTGTTGTCTGTCTACTTGAAAATACATGTAAATTTTTAAGAAATCTTTAGAAAATGAACGCATTTTCCATAATACCTCATGATGAAAACTGTAGTTTGTAGCGCTGACTTTGGAGTACTACATACCTGGTTCAGTTTTTTACGACATATATCTAACATCTCAGTGTTGCTGTTTTCAATATTGATTAGGGCAATTACTCAATTAAATTTACTTCGCAATGTGACCTATCTTCGACACGTCACGCGATGACGCGAGCTGTGCATGCGGTTCGTGTCCAGTGATTATATTAAATAGGTTAGTAGGTTTAATGCAACAAAATCAATTTCATTAATTCATGATACTCATTATGGCCACGTAAAGCATTCGGTTTCGATTGTTATATCTCGTTGATAGTCGTTAAGCCATGTCGGAGGCCTTCGGGAAGCGTTAAAACTTTCGACATTAAGGTTGGCCTCTAATCTCCCAGCAATTCACATTTGAACAGCGTATTGGAGTATGCTTTAAGCCTCCTCAACTTCCCCAAAAATCCAGACCTCCATGAAGCGGGTCATCACAAGATTGAAATCGTAAATGAACTTCAAAAAGGAGCAGGACCTCTATTGTATTCGATGAAATCTTTTATTTTTTATAACCTGAATATTTTTTATCTTTACAATACATTCTTTCAATAGCATTTTATCGATATTACAATTAGGTTAACACATGGATGTACAGACGGAGTAAATTGACGTAATATGACGTCAATGGTTAGATGGTAGTGACACAGACTGCTAATGGTTTTGTGATGGTAATTCCACGCATTTATATTAAATATTTTGATGTGAACTATTTATTAAAACAAGCTTAGCGTCATTAATAGAAAAAAAATATGATAATGTCAAGCAGCTTTAAGGGTACTTTTTGAAGATTTAAAACTATTTTCACGTGGTCTGTACATACTGTAAACGAAAAATCAATATCCAAATAAAAAAAAAATAAAACAACATAGTTCTATGAATAGTTTATTACTAATATTCAATTACACACAAAAAAGCTCTACCTTTGACTTCCTATGACGTAATCATATTTACTAATTTTTGCGTCATTCATTAGTATCAATGTCAATTGTACTTACTCATAAAAAGCTACGCATTCAGAATAAAAGAATAGATAGACTACGTAATATTAACCACTGCATGCGTCATTACTCCTACACACACATTGACAGTGAAACACACACCTGGAATGGAAATGTCTGCAAACACCACCATCAAAATAGTTAAGACCCTTTTCATAGAGTATCAAGTTTTACCACAGGAAGAATGTACCCACATAGTTTATACGTTAATGAATGACTGTTCATTAATACAACAGTACGCCTACAATCAACAGCGTACTACTTAAATTTAATTTAAGTCTTCTTTAGGCTCCTACATTTTAAAATAGTTCTTTTAAGGGTTTTCCCAAGAGCCAAATATCCCCAGGTTTTTCATACTAGAGCAATGTGATTCATTTAAGTTCGAGTAATTTGCCATGATAATGTTTTATCAATCGAAGCCCCGTTCTGTCTGTTATGCTATGCTATTGGTGAAAAAACCACGAAACTATAATAGTTTCAAGTTTGATATAAACTTTTTTCAGATGGACGACCAGAGACTAAAATTAATGGGAACTTTTATAAGAGCCACGACAATATCCGGCTAGTATTATACACAGATTTTTGTCCAGATGACTAAAACAATATTTAACTAATACAATTTCTATAGAATCAATCAATCAATTATTATCTTAGTTTATTATTACGTTATAACTGACATATTATAAGCCAGGGTCACACACAAACACTATGTTCGATCTTTTCATTCTCACCCATTATCATTACCAGTAAAACTTAAAAATGTCTGAACTATTAAACAATCACATTCCCGACTGAAAGTACTACTTTCTGCATTACAGGCTTGTGACTATTATACAAGTGAATAGCTTGCCTGCGTCGGTGTTCCTTCCTGAGTATAATGTGGGAGTCTTCAAAAGGAGAGTGAATAGGCTCTTTATAAGTCAGTGCGCACAACATCAAAGACTACATCGCCACTTACCATCAGGTGGGATAGTAGTGAAGCACTGACTTATCGTAGGTAAAAAAAAAAAAAAGATTTATTAGCACTATTACATCCGTACTGTAATGACATTTTAATGGTCTATGCCCCACAAATTGTTATGGGAGACCCGAGCCCAGCAGTGGGAGGTTATGGATTATGACGACTCATATTAATTTATTCACATTTGTTACTAAGCAGTGAATTGATTTAGTGCTTCCTCAGATACATTTGCAGTCCACAAAGAAATCCTCTACCGCTCATCTCTTACACGGATCCGGATTGAACCAGATATCAGAACTACTAAGTACCCATCTGCCAAGACATTCGACGTAGATATTGGAACGGCATACACAGCGCTGACAGCAGCTTATTTGCTGAATGTACCTCTAACTCAGTTATGTCATAATTATGTAATTGTAGATACATAATGGTTTAGAAGTAAAATATTAATTTTAACTTTGAATTGGTCTCAAAATCAGTATGGAAAAAGTTTTTAATCAAGAAGTAAAAATATTAAAGAAATCCCTCAGTAATTAAAAAAATATAATAAACTAATTGTTTAAATCTTGCTTAAAAGTTGCATTTTATCTGGCAACGCATTTGTAATGACCGGACTAAGTTAATATGTAAATTTAATACATGATTTTCTAATAAAAACGTGTTACGCGCATATATTTATAACGCCTAGATGGTTAGTTCATAATATAACGTTGGTCTAAAGTGAAGCATCAACAATATGTACATGTGTGCTAATGTCGTGTACTTACGATCGCCAACACGCACACAAGTACACAAGTAATGTGATTTTTTGGGAAAGTGCTGCTGAACTGTTGATCTTAAGGGTATGAGTGTGTTAGCGTTTAATTAATTTCATATATTTTCGTGGCAGCTCGTGTTGGCGTAGTAACGCGCGCAGGGTTCAGCTAGTTATAAATACATTGGGAAATTACTTTCCACATATGCTAACATTTTCATCTTACCATGTTAGCCTTTAAAGGCTTTCTTGAAATGGGTTTTACATTACGTACGCATATCGCGGTTCTGAACTTTATTATTCTAAGGTTAGAGGCAACTTTTATTTTCCAACACGAACTCATTTAAAAAAAAATCGATACATAACTTAAAATCATATATGTATTTATTTTATTTCTACCATTATTATAAATAATCTTATTAAACAAAGAGTAGAAAGTACAAAAGCAACTCCACGGCACGATTAAAAAACGATAACTATATTTAAACCTTGATTACTTACACGCTGCATTTAACCGTACAATTTGTTATACCTCTCTTTAATTATTTTACGTTACTATATATATTTAAATTGATATAGATATAGGATTCGGTGACGGAAAACATTGTGAGGAAACCTGCACACCTGTGAGTTCTCCATAATGTTCTCGAAGGTGTGTCAAGTCTGCCAATCCGCACTTGGCTAGCGTGGCGGACTATGGCCTGTACACCTCACATTATGAGACCCGAGCCCAGCAGTGGAACACTTATGCGTTATGATTATAGATTTAAATCACGTGAAACATAAACTAAAGTTCAATATGCAGTACAGACAGACTGAATGCCACGCCATTACAATTTTGCTTATTCCAACTAGAGTCACTAACGAGCTGAAGTGTTACTTCGTGAATCCGAGACTTTCTTTGTCATTTATATTCTTGTGTAGAGTTAATTAATTTGATAGACTGAGTACTTTCACTTTAACGTTACGATGTTATAAATGTGGACATTTGTGAAGATATTTGGATGTTTTTTCAGTCGTTGTTTTGTACGTATTAAAATTAAACTTGGCTAAGTTTGTGTAGACTTAGTCCAGAATTAAGTTATAGGTTAGATTTAATCCTGGTTTACGTTATCATAGGATGATTTGGATGTTTATATGTTTGTAATTAAATCTATCCAAATATTATAAATGTGAAAGTGTGTTTGTTTGTCCTTCTTTCACGATGTAACGGCACGTTCATATAGAATGAGTTTTGGTTGAAAGATAGTTGGGAAGATGAAAAGGCATAACTGTTCTCTGCGAAAACACATCTCATTTCTATGGGAAGATTCATTACGATGCGAATTTTAGCCAAATTAAAGAGATTGTTCTAAACAACATAGGGTTACCTGGCAACTAATGATATAAATAAATCGACAATAAACAAAATGAATATAAGGGTTTCAATGACAATTGACATTAAGACAGACTTAGACCTGGACAGAAGGTTCAATAGATTCAGAAGGCTCAGGATCGGTCTGTGTGGCACAAATTAGGGGAGGCCTATGTCCAGCAGTGGACTTTTGTAGGCTGATAGATAGATAGATAGATAGATCCTACGAAACTAAAATTTGACACGTTGCTTTAATTCCGACAATGCATCTTTATGACAAGTGTCACCTGATATTATTACTTGGGGATGCTTCAAACGAGTGAACTCATCGGCGAATAAAAGAGTTACCAAATGTATTGCACTATAAAACGCGTTTTTAATTTTTAAACTAATTTATTTATTTATTCTAATTACTGTCGTATAGTGGTACACTTTAGGTTGACTGTAGATTGTTATTAAAATAGTTTCTTTGCCGCTATTATATCGGTCGGCGCTAACGCAACGCATAATACATGTGCTCTAGCCAAAATAAGCCAATGTATATCTATTTGAACTAAAACAGAATTCACTGAGAGTTATTAGATTAGATAATACATATTGTTGCACTCAAGATCGAGTGATTTAAATAAAGCTGACGGTTACTTACTATATGGATGTTTATGTTGAACACTAAATAGGTACTAGTAATTATGGATTATGTCAAATCCGACCTTAATTCGTACTGTTGAAGGTTTACTTTATACTGACAATACTTAATATATTATATTCTTTCATAAACGTACAATATTTGTCTCATTAGTATTTGTGTAAAATTTTGTTGAAGCATATCTCCGTGGAAACTTTAACTAAACAATACTATGACTACAACTAGAGTGAAGTGGATGAGAACACAAACATCGGCCCTCTCTTTCTGTCTCACTGTGAGACCACATGCTACTGTTTATGAATACGAAGGATAATCTCAGACTGTCGCATGCGTGTTTTAAAATGGTTAAACAGAGGCTTTATTTTCACTTATTAATCACAACCCATAACTGTCCCTTTGCTCGGGTGTCTTTACACAATATGAGGGGTACAGATCATAGTCTACCACGCTGGCCAAATACGGTTTGATAGATTTTTACACCCTCGAGAATTATTGTGAACTCTCGGATGTGCAGGTTTCCTCACGATGTTTTCCTTCACTGAAGGAACCTTTCACTTATTATTATATGTATAATATTAATGTTAATTATAATTTTTATTTTGTGATGGTAAATGCGAACGTTTTGCATGTTCAACCTCGACCCAACCTATACGGTGCCATCATGCCACGTCTACACAATATTAATGTAGCACACATTAAAATGATGTTACATCGGCTCGCGTGACATTTGTTGTCTGTTAATTATTTTGTGCCAAGGACAGCGAAAAAACATAATGATACCGCCAAATAAATTATAAAGAATTCATGCAACATAATTTGTACTCATACTTCTATTTAAAAATGAATGATTGTCTGACGTCCTTTATAGAATCGTAAACTATGCATTTGATTATGTGATGATTTTAGGCAAAGTTGTTGTGTATGAGCCCACGAAGGATTCTGAGTTGGTCCGACCTATTTTCGACAGATGGCGCCACTGTCATTACCATATTTTAGTTTTTGGCGTAGCAACGCGCTGAGGGTTCAGCTAGTGTGTTATAAAATCTAATGGGTCAGTCAAAGCTAGTTTCAACTCGGTAATCTCGTATGGATTATGGGTCTCTTCTAACTAGGCCTAGCGTTTACTTCGCAGATCAAGTGAGGATTGTTAGGGTTTAAGAACCAATCTTATCCGATGTTTCTATGTCGCCCGAAGACCTTCGACGTGCCTTAACAAAGACTATCTTATAATAAAAAAACCAGAACTGATGGTGTTTTGTGCTCTCTGAAGGACGAAAACACTCAAGTTATTGTTTTAATAGCCATATTATTTTAAATAATAATAATAGAATATTCCTGCAAATTCTATAACACTGTTCCAATGAATTAATATTTTATCCTTGTAGGCTTTCAAAGGAAAATACATGCTATTTGTAATGTAAGCTCATACCTAATTTGATATTGCTTACGTAAATCAATACTCATAAATATATTCGATAATGAATCGATTATTAAAATATTTATAGCTACATCATGAATAAGCACTTTTGGTTATACTTTACTAAGTATTTAGTTACCGTACCAAATCTGTATTTATGGTTGAAGTCTTCTTGTTTAGGTCTTCCGTCTCGTCTCTGTAAGGAAATATACCTATAGAGCATGCAGAAATTTAGTGTGATAAAACTATTATTTCCTTATCAGAGGTGATTTTATCTAGAGTTTACCTAGTAAAGTATAGATCGATTTTATGTTTTGAAACTGTTTTTTTATACGTAATATCCTCCAATAAGTATCCTCGATCCACTGGATGGTGGATCGACTGCAGGGTTCTCTAGTTTGGCTTTGGGCTTTAACGTCCTACATGTAGTTAACGTCCATTGTTCTTAAACAGGGACTAATAGTTCGCAAGATTTCTTAATAATGTATTAAAGCTTAGTTATATTTAACTCACACTATCTATTGACTCATTACCATTTCGAAGGAAGTGCATCCTTATGTTTTAATTGTACCATATAATAATATAGGACAATCACTGGCTATATTGATAATACCGTTTGAATAACAAATGGATCTGTAATCCTTGTTAAAATAAATAAACCAAAGTCGTTTCGTTTTCTTATTCTATCTTGCCAAGTTCCAACGCCCTTTATAACAGAGAGGGTGAAATCAGCGACAGATTGCTAAGAAGTGATCTCATTTCGCAATACTGCATTGTAGCGACGTATTTAAAGCGTGGAACACTAAATTTACTATACTGTGGACATGTTGTTCGGTTCAATAGCTATGTCATTTTAGTCAATCACGTTCTCAGTTCGTGCTAATCTTAGTTTTTAGGGCGTAACCGAAAACTCACAAGCAAACATTCATCGATGAAAGATAATTTATAAAATTTTGTTTATGTGATAGCAGCCAACTGTAGAATTTAGCTGCAAGTGTTTCAATAAAACTGAAAGTTAAATTCATTTTGGAACCTGATACGCTGACAGAAAAACAACAAGAACTCTTAAATCTTTTAGACACTATGTCTCAGATTTGTTAATGTGAATATAGTGACATTCTAGATTGAATCTTCTCTGACATTCACACGAAATTTTTCCATACATATCAATAAATCAGATGGTTCTTAAGATATCTCGGGTGTAAAGTGTAGCGAGTACTAAAAATAAATTCGACACGGAATCATTTAAAACTTTGTTGCAAAATTTCACACTAAATATTTTTGAGTGCTGCATTTTTCGTACAAAAGTGTAGCGGATGACTCAATTTTGATATTTGTTCTTTTTTATTTTTGGAACTTTGTATGCAACTTTTTAAACTTGTTAATAATTGCATGTTGATACATTATTAAGTTATTCTAAGTCTACTTTGCAATAATCCGTGATTAAAATGTATGACGATATATACTTTAAAACATTATCCTGATGATGCTCCGATTCGGAGCGAAACACTTGTTTGTGGTGGTTTGTATGTTGGTGTATACTTTAATTTATTGTAGTTCATATTTCCCTTTGTGGAAAGGAGAGAGGTACCATGCATATTTTAAAGTATATACCGTTATACATTTTAATCGCGGATTGTTGCAAAGTAGACTAATAATAACTTAATAACAATGGATTCTCGCAAAGCAGCGCCTATTAAGTATGTTGATACATTATTTTTATTTAATCATTCATGAAATAATCAAAGCTATCCATTAACTGCTCAGTATGCGCTCATGCCTATGTTAATAACGAAGTTTGCAATAGTATGACGACTTGTTATCTCATTCACACCATGTACGGATATATCATTCAATAAATCAGAATTCTAGGCGAGCAAACAAACGCCAAGCAGCACAAACATTTGCACCAATAGCAAATAGAATTAGTTGCGATTGATGGGTGCATGTATCGATAAACTCGTAAATTGGCAATGAGCAAATAAATAACTCAACACGTTTCAAGATCTAAATTAGATGATGATTTAGAACCCAGGATTTAGTTGGGATGATTGCAGAGTAAGAACAAATATTTGGCTTCGATATCAAGAACTGGCGCTTGAAATGTACAGCGAGAGATTATGTATTCCAACATTATGTTATAGGTCTACATAATATGCAACCAATTATCCTTGGTTTGGTTCTTGAATAGAGAACGGTATATGATTATTGAAACCAAACAACTTCAACAACCATCCAAGACAATGAATGTCGAGCAAGAATTACACATGTTTATGGTAAATGATTATGGCAATATGGATGGAGAAATGAAGATATATATTTAACATAATTTATCATACATCTACAAAAGCTGTCTTGTCTGAAGGTTTGGATTCACATATAGACAGTATTTATTTATTCTATCAAACATGAAACGGTTGGTAGCAAAAGTTATCCCGTATCCAACGTAAATATGAAAAGTAAACTTCAAAGAACAATTTTTTTGAAAAATGTTTTGTATAAACCATTATGAAAGAAGAAATTATTTAATTATTTTAAGAGTATTGCGAACCTTCAACTAATAATAATAATCTTCTCTTGTTTACTTCTTTCAAGAAGAATCCCTTAACAGATGAAACTACAGGCTCTAACTGGCTCTTTGTTATTTTCAAGTGTGACAAATAGTCTGATCGTCTTAAATGATCGTCTTAAAGGATTATAGACAAAAGGTCAAATACGCCTAATGTCAAACCATCAAAATTTTAAATTATCGTAGTACTGACTTGTTTCTTGTAACCTTTTGCTATTATATCATCATTACTTACCATTAGTTTGGGTTGTTTAAAATCTATATCTATATATAAATTTGTTATATAAACATATTGGATTAGAAAGTCTTATGTAAGTTAATTTAAAATAATTTAACGTTCATCAGATCCGGTTTTAATATGACAATTCGCAAGGAAGCCCTCTCGAAGCGTCTCGGGCCGGCTCGGTAAGAGGGGTCGCTCAGGGGGGTCAATGCACCAGAACATTAAAATTACACCACAGTCCTCTGCCACATGGTATGTGGTTGGAATGTATTTGGGATATTTTTCTCATGTTCTCTTTTGGTGTCTTGGATGCAACCTGAATAGTTGGTCGTCCAGTCAATATTAATGTTAATTTTTTGTTAGTAATTAATGTCGGTGCTTTCGTGTTTTGGTTATTGATTAAATAGAATATTGCCGAAGATCGAAATTAATAGTCATTTACGTTTTTTCTTTTAATCGGACGAATGGAAATAATAAAGAAAAAAGAACTTATTAACGAGACGGTCTCAGATCTTGCATAGGTACTTGACGTATTTGAGATTTGATCATTAATTTAATATAATACTTAAAGTTATTGCGTCATTATCTGAGATTGTTCTCATCTAAGATTGTGGATCGGTACAGTTTAATCTGAGTTTTGTTCATTGTTAAATGTATTGACATAAAATAATTTGGTCTCTCTATTGTCTATGTCCAGCAGTGCACCTATATAGGATTATGGATGGATTGTCTATTGTTAATTGTTGACAGGTTCACAGAAACTCAGTCTGAACACATGATTCATTAATTGAGAGAGTTATTTAAGTAACATATAGAAATGATCTCATAGTTGTCCCGTATATATCAAACGATAACCTTAATTTACTTTAACCGAAGCGTTTATAAACGATATTTCAAAAACTAAAATGATATTTCTTAAACGCGTTCGAGGTTGAGTGCTCTTTTTGATACGTTTCGTGCAAGTAGTCAGCTTCGAATTGGTTAAATAAAAAACATCTATTGTCGAAATGAATCGTGTTTTTATTACATTTTTAATCAGCACTTTCTTCGAGCCTATTCAAGCACGACTGACTCGGGACGAACGCAAGTCATGTAATGAATGAATAGGATAGAATTTTGGTGTCGAAATTGATTCTGGTTGAAATAACCCTTCAATACGACCACCCGCATATTCTTAATAACTCCAATGTCCTAATAATTGCAGCAATACGTATTTATCTATGGTCCATTGAACCGGGTCGGTACCGACTACTGCCGACTTTATGTGAGCAAGCGTTATGTTTACAATTCTTGGTATGTTTAAAATTATATATTACGATGTTTCTATTCGAACCGGTGGAATGAGCAGATGCGATGACGCATCGATCTAAATAGTCATTATATCATTATTCATTAGTTGCTGACGATCGGCGTAATGCTCGTGAAGGTTCATTTGAGGTTTGCCTCACATCGGACAGAAACTTGGATCAATTAATAAAACAGGAGCATAACGCAATGGATCAATATACCATATAGTCGGATATTATGGACCATTATAAAAGTGTGTTGCGTAATCAAAAGTTAGCATTCGATGTTTTTATTGATATTTCTCTTCATGTCAGAGGCATTAATCATCGCTAATAAACAACAGTTGTTTAAAAACGAAAGTTGTTAGACTGGTCTCGACTGAAGCGCTAAAATTTGTCTCTGAGAAAGAAACCTAACATGTCTGCTCAGGGCTCGGCAGTAACACGGCTTTTGATGGTGTAACCTCAATCGGACACGTTCGATTCTGAACTCTATCACAAGGTAATAATGATTGATTGTGTGTTTATTTTGAGGTACGATCATGTTGAACTCGGTGATAAGTGGGCAAGTGTGGGTTCCCACGCGAAAATTGTTGTTGGCAAGTGGGGATTAAATATTTGTGAGTACACAAGTTCCTAGCCTGTGCGCTCAGTAGACAAATGTCATGAGAACGGTGAGAAGGCTTTGTTTGGAAGACGCATTAAGCATATAATGACGTAGCACACGAATTCTGTTCTATTGTACTGCGATAAGTAAATAGGTTAGTTGACATTTCACTTACACTGATGCCTCTTAAGTTTACTTACCGCTGCTTAACGGTTTACGGTTGTCCCACTATCTTAAACACAAACTAGCTGGCCTGACGTACGTCGTTCTGAAATACATATTTTAATATGCATTTTATAATGGGATGTGTATGGTTGTAGGATATAATTTTCTAAAGCTATTGTTCTAAATTTAGTCAGTTGTGTTGTTTCGGTATTTGTGCAGTAAATAATATTATTTATATACATATTAAATATATTATAATGTTTTATTTCTTTTTTCATAAATCCTGCAATTACTAGTATTGAGAAACCGGCCAATTGTGTGTCATAATATAATGAGTTGTATTGTACTTGGTAATTGGCGTTACGCAATTTTTTAATTATATAAATTAATTAATGAAGACAAGATTTTCATAGTCCATAGTAGTTGATTTTATGACCATTATTTTAAACTCATCTAAAACTGAAACATAAACAACACATGCGACGTCACAAACGATCACAACGAGATTGAAACTGAATACCAATTGTACCGTGAATCACTGCTGGTGGAATTCAATTAATTTCAATAAGTCTAATCCCAGACGCGTTCAGTAGCACATGGCTGGACGGTAAGGCCCGACCCGACTAAAATAGACAAGGCTATTATTATAACGCGTATCCGCCCTGCGCACGCGCATCGGCATGGCTATGGCGCCCGCGGTAACACGGCGTCCGCGCTCGCCTGTTCTAAAAGTCACGGATTCAATCATGGGAAAGTATAATTATAAATCTATGCTCGGACTTTCATCCTTGTTGAAGTCTGCTTATATTCACAGTGCTATCAATGACATAAATATCATTAGTTATCATTATTTATGTTTCTAATTGACTTGATAGATTGTATTTAATGTATTGTATTATCATTATAGCTAACGGCTTTATATTAAATGTATTCGATATAAAAAAAAATACTACAGCTATTCATCAGTGAGGAGTTCCCTCACCTGGAGTCAACCCTGATATAATAAGTATCAACTCATGCTGGACATAAACATTTCAAATTAGTAGACTAAGTGCCAGTAGTTCGAATGCGGATTGCAAGATTTGACCTTAACAAACATACTAATAATTGAACAAACATTGCAAGTTAAATAAAAGCTTTTAAAAACAGTGACTGTGCTATTTACCGTTGAAGAGCTTGTCTTGTCTATAGCTTACTTTAAATGTAGTTCAAGTGATGTTTATCCTAAAAATGCATTGTCATCGGAGTTAAAGCAATATGTAAAACTTTTAAAGCAATATGTAAAGAGAAGCTAGTTGTAATTCTACTTGGAAGATTTCACTCAAACAAACATACTAACAAACTAACAAACATTGCAAGATAAATAAAAACTTTTAAAAAAATAAATGTGTCATAG
>DWPA01000374.1:0-26420 GCA_018251375.1 Calpodes ethlius
GTAAAATAAAATCGTCACGGCTCTTGGTAAAACAGTTTCAGTATCGGTAAAGCAGCGTACGTTATAAAAATAGGGACTAATTATGTGAAAAATAAAATAATAAAGATTGATAGTCTAGTGGTTCGAACGTTGGTTTACCGAACCTGGGGACGTGAGTTCAAATCCTGCTCGCACCTCTAAATTTTCGAAAGTTATGTGCGTATTACAAGTTAATTATTGGTGCAAGTAAACATCGTGAGGAAACCTACACACCCGAGACTTCATAATGTTCTCGAGGGTGTGTTAAATCTATATCCTTTACCTCGTGATAGAATGAGACAGTTATGGATTGTAATGATGATGATGATGATCTGAAAATAACTGACTGAACCCTTAGACTTCATCCACGTTTCATTTATTATTCGTGAACTTATTAAAATCTATGTTTTTTATCCTTTTTTTTATAGTATACCATAGACTTTTAACACCTAGTTTAGTTTCTTGATAACATGTTGGTTTAAAATGAAGCATAAAAACATATGTGGTAATATCGTGTACATATGATTATATGCATACAAATGTGGGAATTATTTTTGATAATAAAAAGTGGTATCTAAGTGGGAATTATTAGGAAAATGGGAAACATTTTTTTTCAAGATATAGTAATCTTTTCATGTTATCAATGTAGCCTTTATAAGCATCCTTGAAATGGTTACATGTTGCGAACTACTGTCGAGATTCTAAACGCGACCATTGTAAGTGGTATGCATTATAATATTATTATAACTGTCCGGTGGTCATAAATAAATATCTTGTCGTTTATCGTTAATGGTGGAACAAGTTCAAGTTAACGCCGTAAACCTAAACTTCGATTAAGTTAACAGCCCACTCTTTAAAGATCTCTCCGCTCTTCATAGCAGGTCTGAAAATAAAATTTAGCCGACCAACTATGATGGTTCGTTCACAAAATACCAACATTGTTAATATACTACAACGATATACAGTGACGCGTCTTGGTGGGCCGAGCGTGGTGTAGAGGGGAGAGAATACGTATTCCCGAAACTCTAAAAGCTTTTAGGGAAAATCCGACACAGTCAAACAATGAATCATTTCCGCATGGTTATCACGTGGTACAAAATAATTTAAAGACAAATGTTTTTGGAAATAGGTCGTAGTTACGATTTCTGTGTGTATACATACATAAACTAAGAAAACAATTTTGAGTTAAAATAGGGTGTTAAAGTTGGTATGATTAAAAAAATATTACCTACTTAGAACCTGCAATTTACTGTGTTTAATAAACTGAATTAAACTATCAATGGTTGCCAGGTAACGCTTTGTTTTTAAGCACTTCCTTTAAGTAGGCTAAAATATACATCGTAATAGATCTTTCCACAAAAATGAGAAATAATTTTGCGGTAAAAATTAGCCTATGGAACTCGTTGTCCTCCCAGCTATCTCCAAACCAAAGTTAATACCATAGCGACGCTCCGTAGGGCTCTGAAAGAAGGACAAACAAACAAACACACTTTCTTATTGACAATATTAGTATGGATTATTATTATTATTGGTATATGGATTATTATACTTCCGTAAAACCTACAGCTAACTTTTTCCTGTTGCTTGAAAACGCCGTCAAACAAATTGTCGGTTTTGGTCTGCGGACAGTAGGTCACTACCTGCATTCCTTTTTCGCTCTTTTGACGGGTATGACGCTTCAGTATTGGTGGTGTTGTTAGTGATGTCCATGGCCAACGGTGGCTAATTAATATTTGATGACTCTGCTGATTTGTATTCTTTATTTATAGGGTATGGTTGAAAATCAGCGCTGCCCGAGGTCATTATCCCTCGTCAGTTAAAGCTTAACCACCTCCTTTTGCAGTTCTTATATACTTTAATACGTATTATATGTAAGTGTTTTGTGTTTATTTTGAGGCAATAAATGATTTTTATTATTATATAATTATTATTATTATAAAATCGGCTTATTATATAAATAAGTAGTGATAGCTTAGTGGTTCGAACGTTGGTCTCCCAAACGCGGGGACGTGAGTTAAAATCCTGCACGCACTTACAAAAAGTTATGTGCGTATTACAAGTTTATTATCACTTGATTCGGTGAAGGAAAATATCGTGACGAAACTTGCACACCTGAGAGTTCTCCATAATGCTCTCAAAGGTGTGAAAGGTCCGCTAATCTTGACCACCGTGGTGGACTATGCCTTTACCCCTCACATTGTGAGAGGAGACCCGAACCCGGCAGTGGGACAGTATGATTTATGAGATAAACAATAAAAAAAATCTGCATAACATTTGTTTAAGATAGTTAGGGATGCCTTTTATAGACATTTTTGTAAAGTATCTAAAAGCTACTTAAGGACGAGTTTATAGCAGTTTTATTATAAATTATAAATCACGTACAAATTCGCAACTATACTTAACTTAACGGTCCATGACCGCACATAAAATAAAACTGACATGATTAAGCCTAACAACCGATTTGGGGATGGGCGCAAATTATCACTTACAACACCGCCAATTTCCCTTGACACTTCCCTCCGAATACTAATCGCACACTTACCGTTCTTCCTTAACTGGATCGTTCTGTAATTTACAGCCTTGATTTGCCGTTTGCCAGGACTAGTTTAGACTTTATTTCAAGGGTATTAGTGTCGTAGAAACGGCAGCGAGAGTAATCCAGATTAGATCACGTGATACAACCATGAATCGTGTTTAGCTGCGGGCGTCTTTTGAGGTAATCCGTCAACGTCACTCTTTTGTAAATACAACACTGACATTCAGCGAAAAAAGTTATGAAAGCCGTCCGAAAAGTAGCGAAGAACAAAAACAGTTTTTGCTTATTAATTCTGTCGCGTATTATGAACGTATTTGCATATCGGAAAGATGTAAGAAAGAGAAAACTATAGACTTATTAGATCGCATAGAGGAGACAAGAATATCGCATTAATAAAATCATTGGGCTTATTTGAAAATACTTAGTAAATGTGACTATATCAGTCTATCTCTTTCATTCGATTTCGAATATCTTTTGTTAGTAATAATCGCACGTTAATTTTTTTTAATAATTTTTATAATATGTTTTATATATTTGTCATTGAACTCATGTTTCGTTTTGATTATAAATTAGATATATTGTATTTATTTACTTAACGAATATAAACTTTGCAATTCGGGAATCTACACTTATGATATTTGTAGTCTCAGGGTAATAAATTACCGCACAGAAAACTGACAAGCTCTCGTATTATTAGTTGTTAAGTATATTATATTTTAATCTTTATGCCATTAACCTCGTGTTCTTATTTTAATAAGCATCAACATATATTCGCACCAAACCGTGGCTAATTTTGCTAATGTATATTTAATTCTAAAGTGTTAAATTAAAAATTCGTTTTGAGAAAATTTCTTCGAAAAAATCATTTTTTTTACACTTAATTCTTGTGTAAGTGAGATAGAACATTCGAATGAGTCTATAGTTTTCTTTTCCTTGGAATGAGATCTTGTGCCAAATTACATAGAGTAATGAATATTACAGTGTGAGTAGTTGTACGAAATATATACTTATAACAAAAAATAATAATAAATTCTTGACAGTTTCTCCCAGAGAAAACACATAAATAACAAACTGTAAAAATATGGCTGACTAGTTAGTGAAACGAACTTTAAAGTAAATTTTTGGTAAAGTTTCATAATTTTCATTTCATTATTTTTTATTAAATGTGATTCTATGAAACCTCATTGATTTAGTTTTAACATCCACCAATATTGTACCGAATTTTTTTAATCTTAATATGCAAAAAATGACATGACATACATTAAAATCATTACAGAAAACAGCTTTACTAAACAAATGTCGAATAGTTCACAACTTTTTAACCATTATTTATGTAACAACTTAACTTCACGAGTGTACTTGGTTGACGTCCATGTACTATGAACTACATCGTTTTTGACGAGAAAAAAATAATAACAATAATATGTCAAGAATAAACAATAAAAGAACAGAAATTAATTGGAAAATTAAATGATTTGTGTTTAAAATACTACATATAACATGTCCTTGAATTATATAAATTAGATCAATCAGTTAAATAATCAATTAAATTTTTATATTTAATAAGCTTACCGTCCCGTTTAAGCCCTGAAATTAAGCAAAATTATTTGATTGACGCGATACAAATTGCGTACAATCACGCAGAGATTTCAGTTAATATTTTATCATTTTGGTAATTTAACGATAGCTATCGAACTGGTTATGGAACGTCGATCCTCGTCGATAGCAAAAGCGAATGTACATCCGGCGGATTTAGCACATTAAAAATGTTTTGAGGGACATCTGAAAAAGGTGGGTACTTATTAAATAAAAATTCATTTACTTGTAAATATAATAGCTCTTCTTGTATATTTTTTTCAGACTTACCTTCTTTATTGTGTGAACTATGAACGTTTAAAGGCAGAAGGAGTGGTCATTTATTTGGTATTTAATTAATTTTATTTGTAGAGGTCAATGTTCCTTTAAAAATATGTAAAAATGCTTGTAATGCCAACATTACATTGAAGATATGGAATGTTTGAAAATTTTCAACTCTGTACAATAGAAGCAGTTCTCGTCAATCCTCATTCAGATTGTTTGATCTGATATTAAACATACTAAGTAACCAACGAACTAACGTTGCCAGTTAAAAAATAATCTAATAATAAAAAGCTTCCACTACAATTTAATTGATGACATCGTATTGCCATATTCACAACTTCATATTTTATGTCCTTTACAACTTAAAACCAAAATTAAATAAAGAATATTACACAAACCGGAAACCAATCTTTACAGATTTCAAAACACCCAATAATATAATTCATAGATGTCAATTTAACTGTCATTTATAAATTCCAATCATGTATTTAATGACAGTATCGAAATAAAAACACTTATCAGGTTTTCGATCGAATTCGAAAGCTACTCATTATTTCCCGAAAACCATTTACTTATGCACAGAATTTTGAGTAGGAAGCTATGTAATTGCAGCTCGAACAGTACAAAATTGCAAAGTGCATATGCTGCAAGCTGAGATATAGAGCCGAGCGTGCCGGGCTGGATGTGGCACTATCTGATAATGGTACAGACTGAAGATCTCGGGCAGACTGTCCATGTAAATTAACCAAAATCTATACATTCAAAAATGAATGTTTGTCTGTATGTTGTTTATATAATCGTAAACAATGCATTTGGTCATGTGATGATCATTAGCAAAGTTGTTGTGTATGAGCCCACGAAGGTTTCTAATTTGGTACGACCAATTTTTGATAAGTGGCGCCTCTGTCATTCCAATAACTTTATTTTAGTTAGGCGTAGCAACGCGTGCAAGGTACAGCTAGTAAATTATAAATTAATGAATCCTATATTATCTTCGTAAAACCTTAATTCCACCTTCTTTGCTTGAAGCAGCTGGAAAAAGACTTGTCCTGACACACTTGGGGCTTGCGAGTCAGTGTTTTCTTTCTTGTCTCTTCTCTCTTGAGAAGCAACATTGGTCATGCGTTGGCGTTGTTGATGTCGAGGACTGTTTCCACTAACCATCGCGATGATGGATCATCAGGTGAATTGTCAGCATTTTGTGAGCTATTCACATCAACCATAAAATACTTTCGGGCGTAGCACGGGAATGTGGGTGGCAACCGATAAAATTTGATTGGCGCTTCAGTTTTTTATACGGTACATTAACGAAAACAACTTTAACATTTTGCGAAATTGTATTACTAAAAATAAATTGAAACAATCGATTAATTTATCCTTCATTCATTCATTTCATTCTCATGATTATTCCTGTATTATTCGATTCACAATACGTTCATTCTTAATAAATTCAATCATACGTTCGTTATGCCATTCGCCTTCTTTTGTTTCATTCATTCGCAAGAATCGGATTCGAGCCAATTTGATTGAATCAGTATTCCAAAAATGTTCAGGAAACGACGCCTCTTCTAGGAACTCAACATCGCCGTTCAAACGGTACGAGGGCCCACCGGCAGGGAGCCAAACGTGTATTGGCAAAAAGTGCAAAACGCGCTCCAGATCAAATGAGTGCGTGAACACTGCATCAGACATCGGTCAGTAATGGCGGTAATAAAGAATGTTGTCGAAAAAATTACGAAGCGACTCGTAAGTACGTGAGTTCTGAGTAAATTTAATAATAATCGATATTGAAAATTTTTTGTCGTTACGCAAAATATTAAATTATGTTTTGCTGTTGGCGTTTTATATTCGATAGATTTTATGTATGGTTGTGTTGTTGATGTGTGACAGGTGATTAATATCTCAATACGATTAGTGTATATATATTATATAATAAATAAGAGTAGTTCGTTTTGACCATTTCAACATTCATAATTATTTAAAGTTACGCACACGCATAAAGGCCAGACGAGAATGTGTTAAAAATTATTTATAAATGATTTCGAGTTCTATAATTACGTACCTATTCTTTAAATATAGTAATTTATGTCATTGTGTCTGTTATTTATTAGACAATACCTATAATTATAAAGAAAAAAAAATCGTTCCAACCGAGTGTCATGACACCTTTCTGCTTTTTTCTCTGTATGCCAATTGCTTTTATAATAGTCCATTTGACCTTAATAAATGATTGAAAATTTGACAAAAAGCATATTTAGATTTTTTTATTTATACATTCGTATTTTTATTGTTTATCTGCACAAAATTAAAGTACAGAGAGGAAAGTGAGGATAAAATGTATAGAGGTCCTGATTAGTAACGAAATATCTTCCGGCAAAACTGCGACTAGACCGTATTAGAAGAGAGGCAATTTTAACGTGTGTACACATAATGATGAAACCAAACCAAAACATACTATATGCGCAACCCCTTAAATATACGTAACTTTTCGGATATTTTAAACGCAGACCACAACATCGCATAATCGCCTTCATTTTGACATTACGCACGGAATTGTACCAATAATAATTATATTTTTACTCAACATATTGACAGTTGACAAATAAATGCGTGTATCGATTTGTTGCTCCGATTCGTTATTCGATAAAATGTTTATTCGATAATAATTTGACAGTGCTTTTGGGCAAATGTTCACCGTTCTTGTAAATGGCCTGCAAACTGGTCGGTGATGCCCGAAGCTGTACTTACGCTAATTTTTTCCCCGCGCGTGGTTTTTCGACCAATCTTGACTAATGGCTGAGACCGGCTCTGATGGAATATGAATGGGCAGGTCTTTTATTATTTTTTAATATTGTTAAAGTTTCAAAACGAAACTACTTAGTAAGTCGTTACTATAAATATTAAATTGTTTATAAAAGATGTTGTTGCCTTTATAACATAATGGGTACCGGTTGTCAGTACTCGTAGTCAAATGGATTCAGAATTGTGATTTTTCTTATATCTGTTATTTAACTTTTGTTTACTAGGGTTTTAGACAAACTGTTTTATTTTATTTAAATTCTTTAAACTTAGGTAATACCTAAATGCATTATTTGCTAGTTAACTATTGGAGATGATGAGTAGTGGTGTGTTATAACGTGACGATATATAAATAATCGTATAATTTATAAAATAATAATTTTATAAAACATATATATGTATAATTGTATACAAGATAGCTACACGCGTGGTCAACCTGACAGGAACAGGTGAGTGGTGTAAATGGAAAGGAGACAAATAAATTTCGCATACCTCTTTTTAAAGGACCACAGAGTAGGACCCTTCAGATTTTAGGGTCAGGACATTCCAAATAAAAAAAACTGAAGTAATTCCTTCATCATTATCATCACAACTCATAACTGTCCTACACCTGGACTTAAGTCTTCTCTCACAACGCGGAAGGCACAGGCCTAAATTCATAATGCTGGCCAAATGTGGGTTAGTAGATTTCACACAACTTAAATTATGGTAACACTCAGGGGTACAGGTTTCCTCACGATATTTTCCTTTACCGTAGTAAGCGGTAATTAACTTGTAATACTCACATACTTTTTTGGTAAATTAGAGGTGCGTGCAGCATTCGAACTGACACCTCCGCGTTCGGGAGACCTGCGTTCGAACCACTAGATTTAAAACTGCATAATACTGGGTGGTCCGGAAAGTTCGTGCTGATATTTTACGAGAATGAATAACGCATTCAAATATTGACGAAATAAACGAATCGTAACCAAACTTCCAAATATGACTACCTCTTACAGAATATGTCCAATATACACGTGTCATTTGTTTTGAATAATTGTGATATATTCAGTCAGGTCTCACGCACTGCCTACCGAAAATCGGCATGAACTTTCCGGACAACCTGTTATATATACCTACTAGGTGTTGCGCGCAGTTCCGCCCGCGAGTGTGAAAAAAACAGCAATAAAAAGGTTGTCAATTTCTTTCTATCAATAGTTGCCAGGCAACGCTTTGTTGTTAAACACTTCCTTTAATTTGGCTGAATTATACATCGTAATGGATCTTACCACAAAAATGCAATGTTCTGCGATGAAAAATAGCCTGTAGTACTCGTCGTTCAACTATCTACAAACCAAAAATCATACTATAGCGACGCTTTGTTGCGCTGTGAAAGAACAAACAAACAATCTTTCGCATTTATAATATTAGTAAAGATTATCGGTAATTTATTAAAGAAAATATAACATTGAGAAAAGTCAATGCAAAGTGACCCTGTCATACATTGCATTACGGTCGAATTTCATCTGCGGAGCGGGTCTCTAGTAAATACATTATAATACTTGTAGGTGCATATATCTGGCCACCCCGGCCGGCACTACTGTCCACGTATGATGACGATGAACAAGCCGACCTTCCAGGCCATTCGGACTCACTCACCATGTGCACCAGCGCTGGTTTTCGTGTCCAGTAGACGGCAGACCAGGTAAGACCTTTGTACATGATGACCTTTGCACCTTTCCTCATTCCATAAGTGAACAACACGTGCAGCCGCTGAATAGTGATTCATGAACAAACGATATAAAAAGGAAGATAAATGTGGACTCGCGGCATTGGTTCATCGTTAAATTTAAAACTAAATAAAGATTATTTTTATTTATTTATTTATTCAAAATTTATAGTATTTTAAAATTTAGGTTTACAAAGTGTGGACTTGTGGTAGGCGACTACCAATTTGTAAACCTAAATCTTAGGACACTACAATAAAGGTTGAATAAACATGTTGAATATATATGTTTATAAATATTTATTTAATCGTTCAACAGATTGACAGCCCTAGATCTAATCGCGTATTTAGCAGCGGAGGACAACCCTAAGCAATGGCTCCACATGCAGGAATCTGAAATGGAACAAATACTGTCGAACATCCGCGAATCCAACTTGAAACTAACGCTCGCGTTCGGCATCGGAATACATCACGCCGGCTTGCACGAAAAGGATCGAACTACTGTCGAAGAACTGTTTATTAATCAGAAAATACAGGTACATTTACAGTGAAATATCATCTGTGACACAGTAAATTCTATGGCGAAGTTGTGACATTGTAATTAAACTATATATTGTATTATATCGCATCTAAGCTTCAATAATGTGTTATCTTAAAAACACAATTTTACAGTAGAGCATTTTTTAACTTACAAAAAACATTTTACTCAATTGTCTGATTTTTTAGCTTTATTCTAGATTACGTACAAACTTAGGTAACTTAAATCATAAGAATGTAATACATTAAATTTAGTACAAAATAGGCCAATTAAATAAACTGTAACTCTCATTGAAGCAAAGAAGAGATATATTTATGACACTTTATTGTTGTCCATGTAGATATATATATTACATTTCAAGGTCTACTGGAATATATGTCTATTAGGAATAAGCAGAACTTATATACAACATATATTATATATTTGTTTACTTTTTATTTTCAAATATGTATTAACTATTAATCATAAATAAAAAATAACCTTATTTATTCATGTCATAAGGTACTAATCTGCACGGCAACGCTCGCGTGGGGCGTGAACTTCCCCGCGCACCTGGTGGTGATCAAGGGCACGGAGTACTTCGATGGCAAACAGAAGCGGTACGTGGACATGCCCATCACCGATGTCTTGCAGATGATGGGGAGGGCTGGAAGACCCCAGGTACAGTACAACTGGTGTATTCCGTTCCGTATAAAAATTGCGTTTTAAAATTTAAATAAATCATATTTACATAACTTATTAGGACTTTAAAATTATTTTCTAAACTGAGAACAAAACATTTTTCGACATTTTAAAACTGGTGATACCCGATTTACGATATAGTTGTTAAATTATTGCTTCAAACACGTTTATTTTTTAAAATAAGCTTTTCATATCTTATTTCATAGTTATGTTAAATCTGTTGACAGTACGATAACGAAGGCGTAGCCGTGGTGCTGGTCCACGATCAGAAGAAGAACTTCTACAAGAAGTTCCTGTACGAGCCGTTCCCGGTGGAGTCCAGTCTGCTCTCCGTGCTGCCGGACCACCTGAATGCTGAGATTGTCGCTGGTGAGTATTGGATTTGTTGCCCGTGGTCCAACTAGCTACTTTAATTACCTTAAAAAATAATATTCCTTGCAACAAGCAGGATTAGCTTACTTTAAAAATTAAAAAAAAAAAAAATACTAACTCTGTATTGTTTACTTATATACTAGCAGCTTCAGTTAACCATAGCAATGATTAAAAAAAAACATAAATAATATAAATTAATACAAACTGTGTATTATAATTTATTACGCATGGATATGATATGGACCCACTTCACCCACACCACCAGTCTCCAGTTTTCTAGAATTTTCTATACATATTTAAATTGGATAATAATGCAATATAATGATGCCAAAGAGCTGGTCTGATGTTGGGATCGGAAGGTGACTTAAGGAACTGTGAAATCACCTTTGATTTGTAACTTGATCGAGCTTAGGATCGTTAGATTTGTCTTCAGAAGTTTTCTAATCTTAGATTATAGCCAGAATGTGCTGATGAAGCCGGAGGGTTGCTTCAATAAAAGCGTGTTTTTAGTTTTTTTAACTTTTACTTTCAACTCATTTATTTTGATGTATGACTTACCAGATACAATTTACGCAAAAAAACTTTGCAAAATATACTCTAGTAAGGTACTGATAATAGTTTTAAAATTTTAGGCACAGTACAGACAAAACAAGACATCCTAGATTACCTAACGTGGACCTACTTCTTCCGGAGGTTACTGAAGAACCCTTCGTACTACAACCTCGAGAGCTTAGAACCCCAAGACGTCAATTACTATCTATCTAACTTAGTCCAGACTTCGTTGGACTCTCTAATGAACGCCAGCTGTATTGAAATTGAGGAGGTAAATATACTGGATGGTAAAGTTTTTATTATTAATTTTAAGTACTTAATTTAATTGGATTTTATTACATTATTTTAATTAAAAAAAATACGTTATTGCCTATTCCTCTAAATAAATAATATAATATTAATTATAATATTATTAATAATATTCCTGTAAATGCATGTTAATCAATTGTTTCAGATTAAGTATAAAATATTATTTTATTTTCTTTCTAATGTTCTTTAGTCAAGAACTATTTATTTATTAAAAAAATAAATTGAAAAACAGATGAACATCAATCAAGCTTCATTTTTTTTTTACATAAATTAAACCTAATATACGTTAACTATCATTTATTTCCAGGACCAACGCACAATTCACAGCACATGGATGGGTCGTATCGCCTCCTATTATTACCTTTCGCACAAAACCATGGCGCATTTCAGCTCCAATCTCAAGAGCGACTATAGAATCGATGATTTACTGCGAGTATTGTCTGACGCTGAAGAATACGCCACCTTGCCCGTGAGACACAACGAGGACGTGCTTAATGGGTTAGTTTAAACATAATGGGTGCGAGAGTTGTTCCCTGTGGGATTCCATCTCGATTTTTTACACACTTTTATTTAACACACACTGTCTGTTTATTTGTATGTATTTAGGTATATCTGTGCGGAATTTTGTAATCGACATTTGAACTACTTCTTGATATTCAATGAAGATGAAATTTTGCATACTAACTTATTTACGATGACAATACAATCATTTGGAACCGTCGACCTGATCTGATGATGGAGCTGGAAAGCCATAGGAATTCCAGAATAAATCGACTCAACTCCATTAAGTTTCGGCTCGTTTTATTAGTATTAACCAGTGATTTCATCCTATATAGTAACCAGAATCTGATTCACTAAACAGAAGTGTGTTTTATTTAAGAATTTTAAACTCTAATTATTTTTTATACACTTAACTTAACCTTATATGAATTTGTCTGAATATTACATTCATTTTAGTTATAACTTGTGTGCAGTTCACACGTGGTAGTGGTGCTTTTAGGACACAAAACTTTGAGTGAATGATTCAAATGATATTCTGCATCAAAAGTAGGATAAGCACACATACATATATCTACAACGCTTAGTAGACGGTGGAGAGGGTACGAAGTACCGCACGAAAATATAGAAATAATAGGAAATATTAGAATTTATTCTATCTCATTATTTCGTAGGTAGAAAACTATAGATGTGTTTGTCTCTTTTTAGTCCCTTTATCGTTTCATCGAAGTACAAATAGTAACTGTTTTAAAGAATAAGATTTTCACTACAAAAATCTATTTCGAAAAGACTTTATCTAATCTAAAAGTTCTGTATTTTCAAATTGGAAACTTTTAGAACAAAGTGTCCAGAATTAGGATACATGTTGTTACCGCAAAATTTCGTAATTAAGTATCGTATTTAGGTAATTGCTAAATGAGTTAGGGGAGTTTGCTTGAAATCAAGAATGGATGGGACACTTTGCACCTGCAACAACTTCTAATTAATTCGACATTACTTGTTGCAGGAAAATTTGTGCATAAACTTACTTTAGACTTGTTTAATGTTTAATTAGTAAGGTGGAGTGGGTATATTGGTAGTAGTTACACAATTTCTTCATGTTAATCCACTGGTAATACCAGTGTAATTGAAACATCTGACTGCATCGTGAATTTAGTGGATTTTTAACGTCAACTTGTTAGTAGTTTCTATTATTTACTCTCAAAATAAAATTGTAGTATGAGAGTGATATTCAAAATCAAAATAATTTATTTTTTCTAGATCAAGAGAGATCGAGAGAGAAATGGCGAAAGAAGAAGAAATGGCAAAAAAACTCCTCAGCTATTTATTATACATGTTTCAATAAGGCATGTTTTAAGCGGAATATTTGAGTGAATAGTTTTTCCAATACGTTCACAGCATCTTAGTAGAATCTGTACATCTTAACCTATCACAATCAATTACTGTCTTACTTCTGTGATGGGCTCTGTTGTCACTATGTAAGGGTGATAGGTACGAATAAGGTGTTTTTATTACATTTAGAGTATTTATATTTATCACAGATACATGAGCGGACAAAATTCACTGTGTTCGATGAAATGTCATTACTTCAGAGTGAGCCTCTTGAAGTGGCTGTTAGCGATATTGGATTTAGACGAAACGGTTATAAGAAAAGTTGTGAGTGAAGTGGATAAATATGTAATACTATTGATAGTTGACAAAAAATATATATGGTTTCATTGTTACATACCTTTAAGAACTCTTTAAGAAATTTAACTTACCCACTTATTTTTCGTAAAATCATTGTAGTTTAGATTCCAGCTCAGTCAATATCAAATCTACATTATTCCGCATTGCGAGATAATACAGCGAATGGTTCAATAAATCTTCGTTATCTCATTATCTTTGGCGAGCAATATGTACTTTATATGGGTGGTTACAACCTATTAGCCGATCTCGTAATAGATAAAGTCTGAAGCGTTCTCTTCACTGAATCTGTTTCATTGGGGGTTAGTGAAGGCGGTCAATGACCGGAATATCATATGTTCTTATTCTGTTCGAGGGCCTTCTATGTCGTATCTGGGATTCATTACTTAGGGATCAGTCATTGACGGCTTTAAGTTTGGAAGTCACTATCAAATCCTCTTCAAATCCCCAACTACCAAAAAAATCCGAAGTTCACTTGGTATTGAAATATGCCATGCGAATAAACTCTATAGAATATTTATTTCAAACACGAGGTTTTTTACCGAGTTTTTATTCTAAAAGTAACATAAATAAAACGTGACATGAAAAATTTTAGCTTGTCCAAACTTTTTAAAATTCAATTCTCAAGTTTCTATACGAAGTTTTTCATTGACCAACCGAGCTGATAAGTAATGCAGAACTTTACATGGAGTATGTTAGTACATTGGTACGTTATGATCTTACGTGTTGCGAAGCTAACTGCTCATTTTAGAAAATTAACTCGGCGTGCAAGCAAGTGAGCGTTGGCAATACTGCTGTTTCCGAAACTTCATCAGGCGCTTGGAAGCTAGCCAGGCGGGGTCCGTAGAGGGTTGCGGCTCGCGGAACGGGTTTACACGCTATTCATATTATGTATTATTAACTCCACCCTCGCTTCTCTTTGTATTTGGAAAAATAATCTTTTAATTCACGAACAGTTCTCAAGACTGAAAAGTTAGAACCGCAGTTCCACGAAAGAGCATCACAATTCCGCAAAAACTCATCCATTTTCCGGGGAAGAAAGTATCTCCTATGTATTGTCGGTAGATAGATGTTTTGTTCGCGCTGTCTCATCGCGTATAGTGTGGTGTAGTTCTAGGCTTCGTCAACCAACAATCCCCCACATGCAGTCTAATCCGCTATTCTACAAAGTGTATGCCTACTATCTAAGACATTTGCCGTGTAGAAACTCGAAAGTAATTAATATTAAAGTTAAGAGGATAATCTCTTTGTCATATTTACATAATTCATTTGGATGTATTCACACGATTATCTATGCATGTAAATAAAATTGTAGTGTCTGTTAGTAATATTTATATAACCGCTCTTTACTACATGTATATAAATATACATACGGTACATCAAAATATCATTTTTTGTCTGTCTGTTTGATCTGGCTAATCTCTGGAATGACTGGACAGATTTTGACGGGACTTTTATTGGTAAGAAGCTGATGTAATAAGGAATAACATTGGTCACTAAAACGAAATAAAGTGAAACATTTTTTGTTAAATGTTACGTTGAAAAAACGCGGGCATAGCTTGTTTGAAATGAAATTGAAACGTAAATGTCTGATGAATAAAATTGTTTCAAAAATTCAACAGTTGGTTACACCTTAATACGATTTCTCGTTTGGTGCGTCGAAACCAATTACTTAATGAGCTTTTATTCGAGTTCTCTCTCTTCACAATTGTCGACTGTGTATTAAAGTAAATAAGAACACATAAAGGGCTTATTTTATTCCTCGTTAACATGCTTTCGTTACTGGTAAATTTTAATCTCGGTATGAAACGAATTTATTCCGGGTAGGGCCGGAGAGGGGCTGGATTTTCGTTTTCGGACGATTGAGGTAGCCGAGAAGCTAAATGCGATAAAGAATTATTTCAAGTAAATTCCCCGAGGTTCAATAGATATTGTGCTATCAAATTAACGTTTCATCCATCAGTTTTCATTGAATTATTAAGCGGAAACAAAATAGCGATTATCTATCATTGGGTCGATTGTTGTTTAAATTAAACATTTGGCCTTTGGGATTTGTTTGAAGTATCAATTCAAATATGGAGATTACGGTTTTTTGGCCCTTTGAAGGGATGAATATTTCACCCATTAAAAAATGTGCGTGACTTATAATATACTCCGAGTAAACAACGCGTAGTAACCTATACATCAGAGGGTTCTCTCGTATTATTGAAGAGGTGGCAAATTTGTCAACCCATACTGAACCAGTCTGATGGATCGTTTTAAAAGGAAGTTGAAAAGTAAAGGGTACAGGGTTTAATGAGTTTTTTAATACATTACCCATGTTATAAGTGAGATAGACGTGTTAAATAGACTAGAGATTTGAATTCATTTAGAACGTTGACAATTAT
Source organism: Calpodes ethlius (assembly GCA_018251375.1). Taxonomy (NCBI): domain Eukaryota; kingdom Metazoa; phylum Arthropoda; class Insecta; order Lepidoptera; family Hesperiidae; genus Calpodes; species Calpodes ethlius. The sequence continues at coordinate 15,942 of DWPA01000374.1, forward strand.
AAGGGTCTATTTATTTCACTAACACGTGTTTTGTTCTCAAAGCCATTACACTGTCTTCCTTTTATTATGTTGTACGTTCATTGTGATATATTCTCTTCGAGCGTGGCGGCGGGTTTGAGTGTGGGTACATTATTATTAGGCTTGTTGTTCTCAGAATAATAAGTTTCGTATACGCAATATTATAGCTTGAAAATTATGTTTTACCGTGAATTAGTTCTTTCTGTTTGGAAGAGCGTGGATGATTTTAGTCTCAGTTTAGATGTATGTAAAGTTCAGGCGAATCCAGGTTTCTACTTTGATTTATACCACTTTCAATAATTCTTGCGTTCTCGGGTTGTGTAGCTTAGAACGTAATCTTTATCAGTATTCGTTTATTATTGGGTGTATCAACTTTTAGGATGACAAGCACCACTTTATAGTAATTGGGGATGTATTTATAATCGTAAGCGCACTAATGTCCCTGCCACATCTGCGTTAAAGTTAAGGTTGACGGGTGCGTTCAAACGTTCTGAATAACGTGTTCATTTTACGCTTGTCTACGTTAATGAAAAAAAATATTTCCGTTGTTTAGTCTGTTAAATAGCGTGTTTATTAGCGCGCAAAACCATTGGCCTCATGTGCGTCGTTAGCGCGCGAAGTGACATACTTATTAAATATATAAAATAAGCATAACGTGATAGGACGAAAATATTAATGTAAGCAAATAAAGAAAACGAAAATTACTACTGTTCGCCATATTTCGTCTAGATATAAAAAAATATATTGCGCCATAATTTTTTACCATAGGTAGATGTTTGTAAATTTCTCAGTCCACTACGTGTGGCGTAGTGGCTTTCCGTTTTGTTATTCAGCTTTTGTTTTCATTCAAAGGTCAGGGATAATGGTTTTTCCTGTCGTGTGTGTTCTTTTATTTACTTAACTTTGTGCTGAAAAGAGTTGCAGTTTTTCAGGGTTATTTACAAATGACGACTCTTTAAATGAACGAAAAACGACGCGTGATGCCTTTGAAACTTTAAAATCGTAAATACATTATAATATATTTGCTCATTTATTATGACTAAGTAAGGGTAATAAAATAATTGTGTACTTTATTCTGTTATGATTAAATATTTAGTTTCTTTACTATTCCTTTTTTTCTGCCTTGGGATTTCTTTCGTTTAGGCGGTTAAGATATTCGGAAGAGAATCAAGTTTTATTCGAATGGTTGACTGTTGTCATTCCTATCGGCGTTTTTAGGTTCACGCGGAGAGAGGATAAGCTAGTAATGTAATAATGCATAGCCGAGAAGAACCTGTTGCCCAAATATTTTTTATTCAATTCGTCACTAGCTGTAACAGTGCAGCAACCCTTCATGATCTGCCTTTTACGTTCTATCTCAGGACTTTATGATGTACCTGTAGGTTGTCCGGAAAGTTAATTTTGACAATATTTGAATGAGCTCCGTTTTAGTTGTCCTAAAATATCGGCACGAACTTTCCGGACAACCCAATAGTATAATTATAGCTAAGGGAAGAATGTTGAATAAAATGTATTCAATTCTTCTCAAATGATGTAAAAAGTTCTGCATGAAACTGTTCACATTTGTAAGCTACACTTAAAGATATCTGTCAGATGTTTCGTTCGCTTCAGCCCTTAGGTTATAAAAATGGTTGTCAATGTATGAACATAAAATAATTTAGCCACCGAGCGCTCGTTGACATTACCGCCCTAACCTTTGCGCCCGCTGATCACCTCTTGTCTTTGTTCGTAAACATCCCTCGGTAATTGTAGTATGAAATTTGCGAGTAGTGACTAAACGACAGATGATTAATGGCACTCCACGGGGGCGGCCGACAATACACGGTGGATTGAATAAAGATGGGCGGTTTAGTGCCGAGCGCGTGGTGTGGCCCGCGGGGGTCCAATTAGCAATTTTTTTCTCATAAATACCATTAAATTGGCTTGAAAACATTTTTTTTATAATAAACGGTTATGAGATTTAAATTGTATAGGTATATTTTAATTTTTTTAGAATTCTACGTTACAAGTCAATGAATAAATTAGAAAGAAGATTATTTTTATATTTGTTTCGTTATAATTATGACGTCACAAGTTTGTTTCATGACTTTGGCAACTAAAATGATATTAAACAAGCGCAAAATAAAAATTATTGTAGTTTTTTGACTTGGAGTGATTTAATTATACATATTTTGATTTAAAAGTTAAAATAAATAACATTGGAAATAGAGAAACATTGTGTTTTATCAGAAATATATTTTAATTTATTATCTAATTCCACCAATACTTGGGCATGTCGTTAGACGATGTCGAAGTGTCGATTCCGAAATAATGCATGACAGGAAGCACGGACGACAGGCTTTTCATATCGAGTAGCAGGGTATGGCACGTGGTGATGGGGTAATATACACGAGGAAGTCCGTACCCAAAGGGTGCTAATCAATCTATACTAATCTTACTGATTATAAAAAGGTAATCTTTGTGAGTTTGTATGCTGGGCGTAGTAACTAAATTACTCGTTTGATTTTTACATTCCTTTCATCAGTAGAAAGCTAAGTTATTACAAAGTGATACAGGCTGTATTTTTATTCCGTGCGGCCGGTGGTGGGTAGCCAGTATTAACATTAGTTAATTACCATTAGGGTATTACTACCAATGGTTAATTACCATTAATACCCATTAGGGTATCATGTAGAACGTATACCTTCAACGTCTGTTCTTTTTTTAAAGTATTAATATTTGAAATGAATGAAACCCCCAAAATTTGACGCTTAAATCATTTTAGTTCCTGCAGACGGTAGTTTGCCGTTGCCAAAAGACACTGACTTTGCTAAATCTTTATGTTGTGTTATTAATGTTATAATGGTTGCGGGGAATTTATATGTACAATAAAATTCCACGATGGATTGTCCTGGTGATTAATAACACGGGCAGGACGCATTTATCATGTATACAGTAGTGGCGGACGCCGTGGTCGCTACAAGCAAAGATAAATACATTTTTATTATCAAAAATGGCACCACGCCCGACCAATTAGAACTTACACCCATTAGCGCGGTTTAATTAAACATGGCCGAATGACGCTTTTAGTGAATAGAGGGGGTCTAGGAATGGGTTGTTTCAATCGATTCGTGGAAGGTTCCATGTTTTTAACGTAATTCTGCGCATTTATTTCCATGTGAGATCGTTTACGTTCGACTTTTCCAATATTTTAGACATTATTGGCGGGCTGAATTGTAAAGTGCGGTGAACTACGTTATACGGCTCCGATATGTCTATTTTTTTCAATAGAATATTTAAAGTTAAAAACTATTACATTTAAATATAAGGACCATTTAATAGGAAATTACATCGCTTACTTTTTAGTTGTGTTGATTCATTCTTTCAGCGGCGAATGGCGATGTATTTTATTATCATTCCTTTATTTATATTGTTATTATAATACTGGATTAAAAAAATCACATCATATTTGGTTGTATGTAGAATACGTTTTGAATTATCGGCCATGGATAAAATGGTGATTTTACAATTGTAATCGTGATAAAGATTTAAATCTATCATAACTAAATATAATTGTTTCTATTGCAGGAAACAACCAAAGACATTTGCGTTCGACCACTGCTTCTACTCGCTGGAGTCCACGTTGCCAAACTTCGCGTCCCAGAAGACGGTGTTCGAGTGCCTCGGCCGCGACATCCTCGACAATGCCTTCGACGGGTACAACGCGTGTATCTTCGCTTATGGACAGACGGGTGAGTGGTTTTATATGGCTAGAGATTACTTGAGTTGTATCACGTAGCTACTGGGTATCGCCACCAATGACAATTGGATCAGTTTGAAGGAGTATGCTCTGGGCTTTCTCATTAAGCAGGAGAGATCTGGGCCTTGTAATGGGAGTGGAAGTTGAAGCTTTTACTAAGTTGCATATATGGACCGTTACAACACTTTGAATATAAGTATTCCAATTGTCAAAAAAATATTTGATTGTTGTTTAATATTTAAAACTCTTTATTTTTATGCTATCGTTACCACTGAAGCAGTCAAAACAAAAGCTAGTGCTAAATTAGGGTAATTGGACAGTAAACGAACTGGACATTCAATTCAATTAAGTGTCTCCCGGGCATGAGTGACCGGCGGTACGCGAGCCCTCTATTCCGTAAGACGGTCGTTGCTATTAATTCCGACAAGGTTCGCAACATGACACACAACATGTGTCGAGTTGTTTAAGAGCATGACTCACTACGAGTGTCACGACTCCCGTCGCCAAACCGTCTGGTGATGAGGCGCGCGGTGCGCATACATTTAATCCTATTTGTATTCCACCATTGTAATCAGTAATTGCTGTTCAAGACATTCGTTTGATCATTGAAATACTATTTAGTTCTTAATTGATCGATTAATCTTATTGTAGTGCTTTGGTCGAGGTCCAACGAGTGAAATGTCGTTGTTTGATATGAAAACAAGAATTGTGAAAGAAAGACGAAAAATAACTATTAATGTTCTCATTTTTATTTTCAAACAATGAAAGGAAACATTACGGTTAAATGTATGTGATTCTTACTTAAATATACAGTCACATTTTACAGTAGTAATTATTCGAAAACGCTACTTTGTTGTGCGCTTACGTTTTAACTTTTATTTCTTTGTTATAAAAGGAATTTTGTATGTTTATTTAGGGAATGCTTTGGAGGGTTCTAGAAGCGTGGGCGGCGAGTTTAATCAAACTTTACAGTGCCGCGCGAAGACTCTAAATAAGCGCAAATATAGCTACGTTAATTAAACGCGTTTGCGCATAAAGCACTGGGTAAATGAATTTTAATCTTCTACCGGCGGTATACAGAGAGTATCAAATGTAGGAGTCATATTAAGTAACTAGATTTTGCCTGAAACTTCGTCAGCGTGAAATTAGAAACCCCTCCAGTTGATGCAGCGTTGAAACGGTGCGGAAATGAAGCTGTAATTCGGGCTCCGTGTAATAGATTTTGATGGCACCTACGTTTATGACTGTTGTAATACAATATAATATTCTTTGTTGCCTACATTGATAAATAATAACGGGAAAACGACGCATTAATCATATACAGAAATGACATAACAGGCGGTTTTATCGCTATAGTCGCTACTATCTTTGTCACAGAAATTATGATTAAATATCACTAACATCCGCGACTCAAGTCCTAAGATTTGTAATTCACATAAATATTCAGCCAGGCCGGGAATCAAACCCGGGTTCCTTCTCTTCTAGACACCATCACTATTAACTAGACTATGAGTACTCTAATGTATAATTCACAGGCTACCGTTGTAAAACCTGTTATAATACATTCAGTAATTTTATTAGATATTCAAATTTGGATTTTGATATGATAGTTATGTTTCAGACGTTAATCGAATCAAAAGTAATATTAAGATTGTACCTGTTAGTTATATCTAAATGTAATTGAAATTAATTATACGACGACACAATAGTAAGATCCTCTTCTGTTAAATGGTAATTGTTACAAGGAACAGGTTTTCAATAACAATTTACCTTAATTGTTCCTACGGCGGCAGTGATTTACTGGCATTCGGCAATCCGACACGGGCTCGTAAACATCCCCGCTTCCTTCCACGGGCTTAATCATTGTGACGGCTCTAACCCTGGTTCCAGCTGGACGTAAACTTAGGTCTTAAAGTCCATATTCTTTACCACGAAAAAATATTTTATTTCTGTAGAAAGATCCATTGCGATGTATAATTGACAACCATTTTATTGCTTTCCTATTCCCACTCGCGTGCGAAGCCGCGGGCAACATCTAGTTAATACAATACTAAACATGAATTCTGTTTAAAACTTGACTTGTTACCCTAACTGAAGTTAATTATTAAAATGCATAAAGATTTTTTATATCAACATTTCATTCCGTAAAAACGTCTTTCCCGGAAAATACACGTCCCTAATTTCACGCTGTTCTATTCGGGGATTTTTACAGATTTCCATGAACGGCAGGAGATGGACTGCAAGCTCGTTTTCTATCTTTATCATATAAAAAATGGAACAATGTACGATACTAATCCCGCTTCTCTTTAATAACTCAATCCAGAGCCGTAGCCAATAATAACAGTTGGAAATGTGATGGTTCTCCAGGAAATGGGCCGAGCAAATGTTTGTCGTGGCATCATTTCAGGCTCCACCAATATTGATGTTTACGTTGTCCTATTTGCATTCTACGTTGCTCACTGCGCGATGTTAATATTGCAATTGCTTGCACTAGATTTGGGTAGCGATCTCATTACGCTCGGTTGTAAAATTCAATTAAAACATTCACGTTCAAACTGTTTGACTTCAAAAACAAAGCTCACGTTACGCGTGAAACAGAATATTTTATTGGTGAAAGAATTTTTTAAATCGGTCCAGTAGTGCTTAAGTCAATCACTACAAACAAAAATGTAAAACTTGTAATCTTTATTGTGATATAAATGGTGGATTTAAAACTATAAATATCCTCTACCATTGTTCTGTTTAGTAAGTTTGTGACCGATAAGTGTACATCTGTCCTGTTACAGTAGTTATGTATCGTTTTGCGTCAGATAAATGTATGTAGGTCATTCATCGCATTATTGATGTGAATATTTTGGTCGGTACCCTTTAAACTTGTTTAGACTGCTTTATACATATTCATATATTTGAATATTCACGACCTCTCGTTATGTCTATCGACCATTTTTAGTAATCTATCTATCCATAGTCTTTGGATAAGTAGGAGGTAAAGTAATGATAAACATTGTGACCTTTTGGCATTTGCTAGGGTGACAGAAGGATGATGGATCTATTGAATATTGAGAGAGGCCGTAAATCTGTTGTCTAACATATCCGATCTATTTATTTTCTTACTAAAACAGTGTCAATGATTATGAATTGTTCCCTGTACAATTGTGAAGGCCTGACAGAACGCGTCTGGACTACTAATGTCACTTGTGGCGTTGTTAATCGCTGTAAAATGAGCTACAACGTGGTAACATCAAAAATGTTGGGATTTTCGGATAATTTTTCTTGATTCATTGTAAGGATTAATTATTTATGGCGACGTTTCATTGTAAAGTTACGCTTTATGTTCCTAACTTAACTTTCCATTCGTTCCACTGTGGAACTATTCGGGCAATTTAAAGCACTCCGGAGCTCATTATTAATTCGCGAGGCGGGCCGGTTAATGTGCGACTGTTCTGGAAGTTCGCTCTGTTTGTGTTCCTCCCCGAGCTGTGCAGCTATCAGTTCCACTGGACTGGCCGTACTAACGCGTTATATGTATATTGCAATACCTCTTCTGCATAGAATAGAATAGAATACACTTTATTGTACACTCCATACAAGCAACAGAAACAAAATTATGTAGGTACTTTAAATAACAAGAGTTGTACAAAAGGCTGTCTTGTCAGACAACCTCTGGACGTAGGACAGAATAGAGAGAAACAGAAACGTAGGGTGCACAAACGTTACATTTATAATTATGTACAATATATATATATATATAATCACGTACTTATAAATACACAAACAACACACGTTCCAAGACGTGTTTAGAGTCAAGACCGCAATTCCAGGTACCTGCGTCATAACGCGTTAAAAATGATATTGCACTGGGATGAGCAACAGTTTAGCGCGCTAGTTAAAACAGGAACATTTTTTTTTATATAAAATAACTCCTTTTCTTTAACCAAGCTTTTTTGGGTGCAGGCTTTAATTATAAACGTTAACACAGATGTTGCAATCATTAAACATACAGTTAAGATATTTTTTTTACGTTCTTGGTGACGTAGGCGTTAGATATTCCATCTGTTTTCACGCCTAAGTTAGTCTTTTAACTTGTACTCAACAACGGGCGAGGTTTCATTTTTATTACCACATTTTGGTTGTATTTTTTTGGTAAGATTAAATAATCTAAATAGCTTACTTCAGAACAATATATAAAAAATAATAATAATGACACATCGAATTTATTTCATTAAAAATTCGTGTCACTTCTGATGTCAGACGCAGACTGCCTTTTTACATACACAATAGTATTTGATGACGCTAAATTACATTACAACTGCGCACGGCCGAACATTGATAAAGGACATTAACAAGAACATGTCAGCCGTGTTTGTTCAATTGCAGTCAACGAACATTTCATGTAGTTATTTATTTATCCGACTATTGGAAGAATCACTAGCACATTTTTTTTTATTGTCTCACACGTGGTTTGCTTTAATATCCCGCCTGTTACATGTACATACAGAGAGTGTAATTGATTTCCTTTTTGATTGTACCTTTAGTAACAATATCCAGATTCTAAATTCAAATCTATTTCAATGAACTAATTTTCTTTACTGTCCTAGACATAAAAAGTGCTATTTTAATCCTTATTTGCGAGGAACAGTAGCTCTTTTCGAACGTGTTTCGTGTACAGACTTCGATTTGTTACAGTATTATTATACGTATGATTACAGTTGTATTGTGATGTATGATTGAACTCGCTTTCATTGTATACACAGTCTGTGGTTATTATATTACGGCAACTATTTTCTGGTCATGAAGTGTCGAGCCTCGGAACAAGCCATTGGTCCAAGCCCGGGTGATTTATGTCCGAGGTTCGCCCACTCCGCGTTCTGTAATTTTAATCTTGTTTATCGTTCTCGCTCCGGGAAAAATATGCGTTTCCTTTGTTTGCCGGATTAGTACTGAGATTACGCGAAAATACCCAATTGTTATTTTTACGCCACGTTATTGTTGCCGCCACGAGGTTGTATTTTTGTGGTGTTATGTGAATTATTGTAGTCGGATTTCTTGTTAGTACTGGACTTTGATATGTTTACGTTCGAGATATGTGACTTAATATTTTGTCGATAATGGTTTTCGTTTACAGTTCAGTTTGTCATGAAGTTAGCGTTGTTTGATATCGACATCATTTCTCTAATGTCTCGTTTAAATTTGAAACTTAGTATGATTTATTCGATAAATGCAAATATTATATTCGTTGTTACATCCAAAAGACAAAAAAAATTAAGTTGAAATATATCGCGATATACTATGTTTTAAATTGTATTAACGTACTCACTATTAGAAGACATTTTAGTGGAGTTCATTCAACTGAGAGATCTATCCTCGTAGCTTGTGAGCTCATGATTTATTGTGTTCCCCGTCTTCATTTATATTTATTTCTATTACGTTGCTATATTTACGTTTTATGTGTACAAAAGGAGAAGCGATAGAAGTAGGTATTTTAAAAGTTTTTATTTAAATTGTTTGTTAGCTTGTTAGTATTTTTGTTTGAGTCAAATCTTGCGAGCTAAATTAGATCTCCTTAATTTTATCTTTCGTAGTTGAGATTTACATGACTTGATACACAACACTAAGGCTGAGGTTCAGGCTATAAAAGCGTGTTTTTAGTTTTTTATGGTATACTTTTATTTAAACTCTGATTACAATTAACATTTATTTTATAAAACGTCTCTTCCTTTGTTAGGTTTGTTCGTCATTAACGCAAGATGGAACAGGACATCGCTGAAGTCGTCTCGTTAAAATTTCATATTTACGATCTCTCTTGGTGTTAAGAAAGGCTCACGTTACCTTGAAAGTTGTGAAAATCGTTTAAGTTACAGGTGATCATCAACTTCAAAGGTTAAATATTCATTCAACTTTTTCTTCCTGCCGCACTTCGTATCATAGTGATACAAAACCTAGTTGTATTTCTCCATAAAGCAATTTCAAAAAGGTATCCGTTGTAGTATATTTTGATGGTAATCCACACGGCGACTACACGGTGCGTCATTTTAACATATATGGTCGAACTTGATGGCACTGACAACAGAAAGTGTATGAAAACGTATGCATTTTTCACACGGTATCCGCACGCGAATCATCCATCGTCTATTGAACGTTGACCGCATATGTCCTTAAAACGTATTGCATAGACGCTGCGCCTTATGAAAGTCACTTAGTGTTCCGTAGCCGAAACCGATCTCTTATAGTTTCGTCAATTCCATATGTCTGATCGCTTAGCTCATATGCCTATAAAATTGGACAAGTATCTTTCAGGTTATACGTGTGAAGTTTTCCAGATTTTTCTTGTTTACCACATAGCGTGAGATATCGCTGGATAAGAACAATTGTGTGTAGACGTATAAATATTAAGCTAGTTAAACTAAAATTGCTGTTTAAATTAAATTTTCTTAGTTAATCCACAAGAAATGTACAATAATTTTCTCAAAGCTTATTCGATCAGTTTCCAAAAAAAACTTAATAACTCATTATGTTAGTATATCTTAACAAAACAACTGTCTACCTCATTTAGTCAATAATTAATCGTCGCTATAGATAAATATAGTGTTTTATAAAATGAAAAATTTTCTTCTCATAAGTCACGACACGTAGATATCTTATTAGCAATTCGTAACTATAAATATAAGCGCTGATTAACGTGAAAAGTTCTAGCAACAAAAGTTAAAGAGGGACGTGTAATC